>BKCH01002244.1:0-103049 GCA_008635985.1 Ficus erecta | reverse complement strand
TATCATATATCTTCCTAGTACTTGTCTCGGGGACCTGATTGGCTAGTTTTACCAAGTACAGATGAGGCTAAGGCTACAAATGAAGCTGCAAATTGCAAGTTATCCAAACCATGCGTTGACTTAAAAAAAAAAAAAAGACCGTTAGGAGACCTTGGTTGTCATAACGAATTTTCAAAACAATCCGCCTTTTGCAAACTAACCCTTCCGTACTATCCTAATTACGACGATATCCGACTAGTACTGCTGCAAGGTCGTTGCGATGTTTGTCAACCTTTAATTGCACGAAATCATATATATATATATATATATAGCTATATATAATATTATACATTCAATTGTGTATGGGAAAAGTGCGGAAAAAAATATATATTTTTATTATTTTTAATTTTATAATTTTTTAAAAATTATGGGCATGTTTGGTGCACAAGTTCAAGATGAGATTTTTAAGTTTAAATAGTAAATTATGTTGACTTTTCAGAAAAGACAAAAAAAATTTTGGGAAAAAGACAAAAACTTTTGGGAAAAAGACAAAAAAAAATTTGAAAATGTTAGTTTGGACTTATCAACCAAACACTCCCTATTTGTGTTCCAACTAAATCTAACTGTCATCTAGATTTTTTACTTTCTCAATTAATTTTTAGTGGTCCACACCACTAACTCCCACAATTATCTCTTTCCTTTTCACTTATTTTTTTTTTCAAAACTTTTGGCAGCTTTTGAAATTGTGGCCCCCTCCACTAACTATAAATGCGATAAATTATGATAAAACCCATTTTTATATCTTATCTATATAGCTTATTTTTAAATCGTTCAGATGTAATCGAACGACTGAGATGTTATTTATGTATGGTAATTATTATACACTTTACCTTAGAGTAGTATTTAACTAAAAAGTTAAAAATTAAAAAATTAATTTTTAAAAAGTGGTGAAAGGTTGTGGGGAAGGGGGTAGGAGAGGTTTCCATTGCCGAGGTCAGGAAGGAGGGAGGGAGTGGACTAGTTGGCATCAGGGGGGAGGCGGGGGCGGTGTAGATCTGGTCGAGGGCAGCGTCGCCGGCTTCGCGGGGGGTGGCGCCTTGGGCTCAAGCTCGCCGAGGAGGGGGGGGGCTGGGTTGGTAGGCGTTGAGGAGGTGGACTTGGTCGGCAAGGTCCATCGCCAGCGTCAGCGGGAAGTCGCCGATTTTGAGGAAGGAGGTTGGATTTTTTTAAATTATTATTATTATTATTTAATTTATTAGTCAAATACTTTTGTGAGGTAAAGTATATGATAATTACCATATACAAACAATATCTTAGCCGTTCAATTACATCTGAACGGTTTATAAATGAGCTCTATCGATAGGGTATATAAAAAAGGCTTTACCGCAATTCTACCCGTATAAATGCACAAAATCATTTCTACTTTTTTTTTTTTTGGAATTTAAATCAGTATTTTTTTTAAAGGAAATTTGGCAGCCTATTTCTTTTTCTTTTTTTTTTTTTGAAATCTTTTATGTTTTTGGAATTCAAATTAGCAACAACTTCCTATTCCAAAAAAAAAAAAAAAAATGCCAGCAACTCTTTTTTCACGTAATAGTTAGATTTTTTTTTCTCTCTTTCCCTTTTAATTCTTTTCACACTTGCATTAATTCTTCCTATTGCTATTGCCACAGTTGAGAGGGTATTTTCTGCTATGAAAGTTGTGAAGAATCGTTTACGAAATCAGATGGGAGATCAATAGATGAATGACAATTTAGTTGTCTAAATTGAGAAAGACATTTTTGATACTATTGACAATGAAACTATTATGCAGATGCATCAAAAAATGAGAATGCATCAAAAAATGAGAACTCATCGAGAACAATTGTAATGCATTGCTTATTTTTATAAAATTTCATTACAAGAAAGTGTTGAAAACTTTACTTAGTTTTCATAGAAATTACAAAAATTATTATAAACTTTACTTGATTTTTAGGTCATTAGTTCGCAATTTTTATCTTTAATTGTGCTCACTTGACCTCAAAGTCTGACTCCGTCCCTGCAGTGATACATACATGCGATTGTTTGGCTTCTAAGGAAATTGTCGTTGTTTTGACCCTCTGGGTTGCGTGTTGGGATGTTTTTCGGCATTATTTCAATGTTTCTTTTATCGTTTTGGGCCTTTTCTTTACCGTATTCCTAAAAGAATTAATACCAAAAATCAACTAATTTTCTGATTTCATTACGCTTTCCGCTACATCCTCAAGTTAGTAGGAAGGAAATTATTTTTTCCTTCATCTCGATAATTAAATTCCTGAAATCCGAATGATTATTTAAAGTGAATCAAACCCTTAAAACAAGTCATAAATGCCTCACATGGCCTAAGTAAACTACTTGTATTTTTACAAGTTATGCAGTTAGAGTAAGGAAGCTACTCGGTGAAATAACTTTCCCTGCACAAAAATTGACTCGTCCCACTATTTGCTGAAAGAGGCATCTAAAGATCCAGCAAAGAAATTAACGAACCCATCTTACTTCAAATATCTCTCCATGAAACGACCTTTCCATACCATACACAATTGTACAAAAATAAACAACTCATTGCATCTTAACTCTCGTACTAAGCTACGGATACTGATTAGTTTTTCTCCGAGCTGGCTAGTCAGTAAATTACCGAATCTAAAGATCAAAACAGCTAATTTCTTGTAAAATAAAGAGATGAAAAAAAAATGATTATCTGCATTAATGTTCTACAAAACTGTTTAGCTTCCAATAAGAAAAAACCAGACATGGTTTGACAATCACAATGCATAAGTAACTAGTATCGGAAATGCGTCTGGTTGGCGGAGTAGAAAACCTCCAAATCTAAATCTTGATGTTGAAGTAATCCGGATCAAAATGATGTAAACCCATGTAACCATCGTCACCTCCACTAGAGAAACTGAAAGTTCAACAGAAAAAGTTAAAAATGTTAAAATCACAATTTTTACATTCAAAATGCATGACACTCATATATAATGCCACAACTCATCTATCAGTAAACATATCTCACGGTATAAAACCAATAAGCATATGAATTTTAAAGAGATATTAACAATGTAGAAGAATAGCTACTCAACCCCAACACAGCATATTATTGGAAGGACCAGAATTATCTTGATGTTAATCTTAATAAAATCCAAATCATTCATCGGTTCGTTAACAGCTTGCATAAACGATTAGAAACATACCTCTTGCCATCAGGATTGAAAGCCAAAGCATTTATTGGTCCAAAATGCCCCTTCACACCTCCAATCTCTTCTTGAAGAATCTAATACAGACGGAATTGGAAGAGAAATCATGTATTGAAGCGACAAAAACAACAAAAAAGCTTTATTATGAAGGAAGGAAAAAATAAAAACATGTCGATGGTAATAATAATTTACCTTGTCAAAAGAACTTAGTTTCGAACTTTCCGGCACAATGATCAGTTGTGGTAACAGCTGATGCATCCTGACCACGGCCATGCACCACCTATTTAAGCACAAAAACACATCAGAATTCAATTAAAATATCACTTTAACAGAAAGTCAAAACCCTCAATCAATAAACCTCAGGACATTATTAACATTCTAAAATCACAAAAATCCTTACATGATCAAGTAGTGGAGACATAGCAACTGCATTAACTGGGGGCGCTCAGTGACGTAGAGGTAAATGATGTTAACAATAGTAACAACTAGAGTTTTAGAAACAGAAAAAAAAAATTTCCAAAAAGGTTATTAATTTATTAATTTTTTAAGGATCACTCACCTTGGCAGATTTATCATGGGAACCAGTACTAAGGAAGTGCGAACCATCCGCAGATTTTGTGAGCGATGTAATGCCCTTTTTGTGGCCACCGTCATTTAGTAATTTTCCCGTCTGCCGATTTTTGAAAATTTTGTACACGATGAGAACCAAATTAAGCATTCAAATAGACACCATTTCCATAATAATATTAATCGATATACCAACTTGTTTATTAATCGTGTCAAAATATGTTCTGACAACCAAAACACACACTGTTTATTATCAGATATTAGGCATGTATGAGAATGTCTACTAGTAATTATTAGCATATCATCTTTAAGGCAACAATAGGATTTATGGAAGGTTTTTTTTTTTTTTTTTTGGTAAATTAAATGATGGTGATATAGGTATCAGTAGGTGCACCAAGATATCTAGAAGATTATGGAATGTTGTTTGTTTGGTTTCTGTGTAGTATTATTCAATTTTCACGGTCAATCTGCAGGCAGGTCTTGTAGTGCATGTCCCTTAAGTTTACTAATCATTGGCTATTGAACTGATCGAATGAAATCGTTCGTCATATGATTGAACCTAGCTAGGCCAATGTAGTATTGTTTTTTCCCCTCTTTAGGTTTTCGGCTCCATATCTTAACCGGGTGTAGCATTTTCGTATGCCTTGGTTTGTCGTTGGCTAGATATGGGTTTGTCCTATACATTATGGGGGTATCAATATTACTTGGGATCTTATCTAGATCAGGTGCAAACCACGTTGTCATTTGCTACGTTTGTGAACTTGTTATGTACTCTTCCTCAAAAAAAAAAAAAAAAAATTAACTCAGTCTAAAGTCTGATTAGTTTTTTTTTTTTTTTTTTTTTTTTTTCTATTTGATTATTTATTTATTTATCAAATAAAATAAGAAAACTACAAAGTGTTCAAACATCCAAAAACTCAGGACCAAGAAGAGCAAGCGATATCGAGAAGATGCTTTGCAAGGTATCTAATTGCCTGCAATATTCTTCACCAATGCAAAACCCAAGTATCACAAAGGGAGAAAATCAAATGCTCTAAAATCTCGTGTGAAGCTGAAGAAAATAATTAAATTGCAATATTGATGAATATATGTATACACACACTCCATATATCGTATCCATGACCTATATATATTTATATAATCTGTATAATCCATACCTTGCAAAATTCAAAAGTAGTAGTAAAAAGCACAGACACACCAAAGACACTGTCATGTCCACTCTTCTTAATTATGCTTTCTTCAACCTTTTTTCCAAAATTAAAAGACAACTAAATAATTAAAATTACCTTATTTATACCACCACATAGACCTAGTAGTAAACAATTATATGTTTGATTAGAAAGCTACAATAGGTAGTGGAAGAGATCTGGTGAAAGACATGTTGATGGTAGTACCCGCATATAATTTAGGTTGCAGAATGGAAAACTCTATGAATAAAAAGAGAAAAAAAAAAAAGAGCTTAAGTACCAACCTGGATGTATCAGAAAACCCAGAAAAGCAAAACATCCTCAATAATATTGTTTCGATATTGATTATTGGCTTGCTAGTAATTAGTTATATATATGCTAATTTTATCATCTATACAATATATAAGAAGTGTGAATATCACTTCCTGTAGACTTGGATTTCGTCCAAAAACGTTTTGTTTTGGACGAAAATCTTTTTATTTTTTTATTTTGGTCCTTTTGTTTTATTTTTTTTTTTTTTTGGCCCAATTTTTTTAAATTTTGTCGGTATAATCTTTATTTTTTTGTATTGATATATTTTTGACATTTTAGTCATTTTATCTTTTTTGTATTTTTTTTCATACCTCATTTTTTTTTTTTAATTTTTAGGTATTTTGTTGATTTTTTTGGTGAAAAACTTTTTTTTTTATTATTTTTTTATCCCTAAGTTGTCCTTTTTTTTTTTCTTTCGGCTCAATTTTTTTTAATTTTTTAATTTTAGTCCTTTTTTTTTGTATTAGTATATCTTTAACATTTTAATCCTTTTATCTTTTTGGTGTTTTTTCATGTTTTTTTTTAATTTTTTCATTGTAGTTTTTTATTGGTATACTTTTAACATTTTAGTCATTTTATCTTTCGGGTCATTTTTCATGCCTCTTTTTTTTTAAGGTACACTGTTGATATTTTTGGTGAAAAAAATTAATTTTCATTTTAATCTTTTTATTTGGTATATTTTTAATATTTTAGTTCTTTTTATCTTTTGTTTTCTTCATGCTTTTTTTTTTTTTTCAAGTTTTTTGTTTTTTTTTTTTTTTTTTACTTTACTTATATATATTTTTTTTTCTTATTCAGATAAATTTTTTTAAATATATCCCATTAGTGTGTATATATATAAGTATATATCTTCCTAGTACTTGTCTCCGTGACCTGATTGGCCAGTTTTGCTGAGTCCAGAGGAGGCTAAGGCCACAAATGAAGCCGTACATTGCATGTTATCCAATGACTTATATATATATATATATATATATATATATATATTTTTAAAAGAAAAAGAAAAGGTGTTGACCGTAGGAGACCTTGGTGTCATGACAAAAAAAATCCGCCTTTTTGCAAATTAACCCTTCCCTACTTTCCTAATTACGACTATATCCAACTAGTTCTGCTGCAAGGTCGTTGGGATGTCTGTCATCCTTTAATTGTATGGAATCATATAAAAATATATATATATATATGTATGTATGTATATCCTTTCTGTTTCTTAAGTTGATGTTAAAAAATCCACCGGATTTTGGTTTGTTTCTTAATTTCCGTCTTGAATTTGTCCGTTTACAGTGATCAAATGAGGAGCTCAAAACTACAGTGAATATTTAATTAAAACCAATAATTATTAATGTATTGTAATTGTAGGTACTATGATTAAAATTTCAAATTTTAGGGGCCTTTTTGATGTAACTAGGGTATAAGATTTAATTTTCAAATTTTAAAAGGGCTTGATGTAATTTTTTTGTACATATACATGTCTAAACAAAGTCTCATATCTGGTACCGTCTGATATCCGGCTTGTGAATTTTAGTTGTTGTGAATTTAAACTTCAGTTACTAGAAATATGAATTTATGCAGAAAAAAATATAGTTAAAGTGAATGTGAATTTCCCTCATTTTACATTTCCTTCTGCATGAATTCACATTTCTAGTAACTGACGTTCATATTTCCAATAACTGCAACTCACATTTGCCGGATACCATCCGGTGCCGAATTTGAGACCATTCATATTTGTCTATATGTACATAGGTTAAAAAATTATAATAAGAAGAAATTGAAGTGGGGGTCTAAGCCCCCTTGGCTGGCCTATGCTGCCGTCCTCTGACCTTCGTCTGCGTTGAGCATTTGATACTCAATCTAGACCTATTTAATCTAGTTTAAATTAAATTATCAAATAAGATTTTCTTTTTTAAAACCCGAATCATGTCTATTTTTTTCCTCTTCCAAACACCTATATTATCAATCAAGGACCTGATTCTTGATAGTCGTAACAGCTTCATGATTTTTTTTTTTTCCTCTACAGAAGTTGGACTACAACACCCGCAACGCCACCACAAGATCCACAGACGATCCATTTTTCTCCAATGTGTAGGACACCATGTGTTAGGAATTGTGCCCTAAGAATAAGATACATTACAGGTATTTATCAATAAAGGATTTTTATATATCAACATGTCCTATTTATTTTCATATAGTTGATTGTATACATATAACAAGCAAACTTAAACACAAAGACTATCGATTACTAAACCTTAAATTATGCATATAGAGGGTTTTATAAGCGGGAAAATATAATTTTAAGGTGATCATCTAAATTTGTAGTCTGCAATACTTGGAACAAAGATGAGCATTTTGTTCTTAATAAGATTGTAATGAGTGTCTACTTCTAATTGAAAACATGGATTATCTTGATCGTTGGAGCGGGGCTTTAAGGTAGAAACAATGCTATATACCTAGTGGTTGATATATATAGGACTGGACCTAAAGTGTAATTGATATGATTAATAATTTCATTTATTAATTAAATCAAATCATTTTGACAATCATTTATATAATTGCCTCAATCTTAAAATGAATATACATGACTCTATATTTATAATTTGTGTCTCTTGATATGATAACGGTGAAATTTCAGTGGTTGAAGGTTACCACACTTATATTTTAGAGGTATGACTTATGATCGATTAGAACATTATTTATAGGAACGAAATTCATAATTTTTTAAAGAAGAGTAATGTTATCATCGTAAAGGCATTATTCGAGATTTGGAAAAGTATAAGAGTATTTGATCATAACCGAATAATATTCTATTTATATGGATTTATAAATATGATTTTTCTAATGATGAAATAATAGAACTTTAAGATAAAATAATCGAAAATATTAAATAGAAATTTTCCTAAATCGATTATGGATGCCTAAGGGGATGTTACATGTAATGAGGTGTCATGGACAAAAGCTATTTGGTGCTTTTGTAATATGGTATCTAATTAAGAATGCAACTTCAGGTTTTTAATGGAGTAACACGGAAGTTAATAACTGTTGAATTAATTTATTTATAATAGTTGGAACATGTATTACATATGTTCATCGTGTCCTTTTCTAGCTCACAAATTTCCCAATAAGTGAATCAAGATAATCAACGCATAATAGTTACAACTAGATAATGCACAAACTTGCCCAATGGGGGCAGGATTGTGCACGCCCACAGTTCCAAGGGACTAGGCGCTGGGACTGTCGACACATATAGAGGAATTTTCAGGTGAATTAATTAGATATTAGATAATTAATTAATTCTAGATAAGTCAATAGGAATTAATTAATTATTTTGAAAATAATAATTATTAATTTAAATATTGAATTAAGATTAAATTGAGATAATTATCATGTTGGTTAATGATGGGGCTCTTTTGTGGTGGCTATGCTGACATGGAAGGTGGGTGTCCGTGGCCTCCTTCGGTTGGTCCAGCTTCAACAGAATGTGCCGCCGGAGGTACTACGGGCTACGTCGGGAGGTCAAACACCCAAACAGTCAATGGTGTGTCTGAAGTGCTCTGTCTTATAAGCTACAATGTTGGCCCCGACTGGGACAAGCTAAACCCAGATGACCTCAAGGAAGACAATTCCAAGGGCGATACCCGTTTTGATTATGGCTCTGTGTGGATGAAGACTTCTCAATAAAGGAGATCTTGAGATGAGCAAATGGTGTGGGAGAGGAACATGAATGGTTTTTGTGTAGAGATGCTGTCATTGGTGAATGGAAGCTTTGGTTTATACTTATTATGAGAGTTTGAGTTAGTGAGGTCTGAAATGTAGAGTGCCTAATGGTGGCTCTGTACTTCAGGTGTTCCTCCATCAGCAGAATGATCTAAGTTAGAGAGGGTCTCATCTCTTAGCCTTGAATGGGTAAATGAAAGGTTGAGGCAGATGTTGCTGATAGTGTTTAAGGGGTTGACGGTATATGTTTTGTTGGCCAAAAACGTTTCATTTATTTTAATTTGATGATAACAAACAATTTGATTAGAAAGTTCTAATGTTTTTTCTTGAGTTTTTCTTTTAAGCTTAATTTGCGTGATTAGTTATTAAACTCAAGAAGTGGAGTTAGTGCTCAAGAAGGATTCAAGCTTTTGGATCAAAATCTTTTGAAGATGGATTATAGCTTCAAGACAAGAAGACTCGTCAAGACCGTATCATCTAGGTTTATTTATTTAGTCTTGTAAAGAGTTTTTGTGTGCATTCTTTGAATGTATGAATTGAGTTTGGACCTTTTAAAATTATATTGCTTCAAATCTTATTCATACATTTTCTAAAGTGTGATGAAAATTGTTTTTGACTCTATCACATTCTTAAACTGCATGGGAATTGTCATAAAATATTTTTAGAGTCAAAAACAGGGAAAAAAAAAAAAAGGGTTCCACCTTTGTCAGGTCAAACTACCCAGTGGGTCCGGTCAACCGGACAAAGCCCTGGAATAGGGGTTGCTCTCTGTCTTTCTCCAGTCAATCGGACAAAGCTGTCCGGTCAACCGAAATTGTCGAAACTGCTCTTTTTTATACTATTGTACATCTACGTTTTTTAGAGGTTTTGAGTAGGTATTATAGTATAAAAAGTGTTTTTGAGGTCTTTTATGACTATTGATGAAAGGATATTGTCCTAACTTGTGGAAATCTCTTGAAAAGCTTACATTTGCAAAAGGCCCTCTTTTCATCTTTCATTCATTCACTTGAGCCAACTTTGTTCTTACATTCTTTGAGTGTTCCTAATTCTCCTAGGTTTCAAAATTGGTATTATTCTTTTGTCTAGTTGAGACTTTTAATTTCCATTTTTTCAATTTCATTGTTGATTTGTATTAGGTTGCCAATCCCCTGTAATTTGATGAGGTTAGGATAGTCGGCATCCGAGGTTAAAATTGACGTGTTTGTAAAAGGTTTGGTTGCGCCGTGGATAGAGAAAGTTTAACCAACTTGTATTGGAGTGTTCGTGCCGAAAAGACGATCGATGTAGTAAAGCGGCCAAGCTATAATTATAAATTAATATAATATTGCATCTTTTTTTTTTTTTTGGCACCTCAAAGCTATTATTTCTTTCTATTTGTGTGTGTGTCTGTCTATATATATATATATATATATATAATTAATTCATGACATAATGCAAAGTACTTGGATATTTTCTTACTTGTACCTCAAATGGGCTGCCAATGTCTCAAACATTTTGTTTTTTGTTTTGGTTTTTTTGGTTTTGCTCGGATTTTTTTTTTTTTTTTGGTTTTGTTTTTTATTTTTGTGTCGGTTTTTTTTTTGTTTTGTTTTGTAATCATTAATTTTGAAATTGTTGATGATGATCACGAGATATCTTTAATTTTGGTGCTCAAGTATTAAATAATTTAAAACAAAAATTGTCATAAAAGGCATTATCTTAATTTTTGCCGCTTGATGTATGCACACATAAGAAAAATGACAGTACTTTTTATGAATGAAAATGGTATTCTTAGACTATTCAGTAAATATACCCTGCATAATAGCCGATTATTCCTTGAAGGGTTTTTTTTTTTTTTTTTTTTTTTCAATTTTCTGAAAAAGGGGAGTTCTATCATGTGGTTTGTGTGCTCTAACCCTTAATGGGGGAATATTTGGATGTTGGATTGTGATTGAACAATAGCGGAAAGATAGACTCACGAGGATAAAATAATAGAATGTAAATGTTTCCGAAAGTCATGTCATGTAATCTAAACCATCCAATCTTATCTTATTGACAATGAAAAAAAGGCATCCTACAGTAGAATTTCCCTTTAAAAAGTGACCCTTCTAGTATCTCTGGTCTTCTTTGCAGCATAAATATAGCGCGTGCGTTATATATAGTATCATAATACTTTATAATACACGAGGCAGTCTTAAATCAAAATTCTCCTTATTATCTGCAAGTGTATGTACTTGAAACTTATTATTATTATGGGTAGAACTTGGTACTTAAATTTGAATTTAAGATCTCGTTATAGCAGCTTCTCTAATAGGGCCCCTTATGTTTGTTATCCTTATAATTATTGAGTTTGATAATTATGATGGATATAGAATTTAATTATCCTAATCCGAGCATACGTCCACCATCTCAAGTAATAATTGAGAGAATCCACAGTTTTCTATTCATAGAAATACAAGGGGAAGAGATTAACAAACTTATTTGACATACTCGGAATTATATTCAACATGATTCTAAAAACATGTCATGGGCACTTTTACTAATTGAATTAAGATGGCATCCTAATTATGTTTGAGTCTCATAAACTACTTCCTTTGATATTGATATCTGTAATTTATATGATGTTTCTCATGTAAAACTAGTTAACTTGTCTTTTTCACGTTTATGCTATTCTGAACATTAGAAAAATGTATTAAAGCAAATTTTCATAATTTCTGTAATTTTCTTTGATATTTCCAATCGATATAGATATTTTCCCTGAAATTTTCGTATGACTGGAATAATGATATTTCCCACCGATGCCGACATTTTCATCCTTGGTCCCAACAAACCGAAAGGAAGAAAAAGAGAACGCAAAATCATAATGAAACCTCGTCCCATGAAGCAACACATTACATTAAAATTAATTGGGAGCCAAACACTATATCATATTCAGTACAAATAAGACCACGAATTATAGTCTTTGCAAACAATGTTTAGTTAGCAATTAAGCAACAACGACCACAAACAAAAGATAACCGAGAAATATGTTTCTTGGCTGAATAACATTACATATTTCACTAAAAACATGAGGAAATAAACAAAATCTTGTACAATCCTATTTGCTGCTTCATGTATTTGCCTTTTCTGTACACTTTTTAAACTTAAAACCAGCCCCATAGATTACACGAGATCGCGTTGACAAAAACGAATTGGCACCATATGCAACAGACATAAGGTGAAACTTGGCAAATGCACAGAAGGAAACTCGTCACATTTTTTCAAATATTCACATCAAGACGCAAGCAGAAAGTTGATGTTTGACCTAACTCGAGAATCCTTCAACTGACCAGTTTAAACTCGTAAACAGTTGCAGTACTTTTTTCAGCTAGACGCTTCGAGGGCTGTACAAGCTTTTGAGGTGGTCAGCCACATTCTTTATGTGGTCAACCACGTTGTGGGAACTGCCAAGTCGTTGGAAATCAGATCGGTGAAGGACAGTCCCTTTGATTTGCCTCGAGCAGGCTCTGGATTGTTTTGTTTCTTTTTCGATGTAAAGCAGTAGCGTACACAGACAAGGTGATTTCTTGACTCAGTTGTGTACCTCCCACGCACCTTGACCACCAAGACAACTTCTTTGTCTCTGGCGTCTTTGCACCAGGAGTTTAGCGAGACACCATCAACGAACTCTTCCAGTGTTTGGAAGTCCTCATGGTGAACCGACACCTCTGAAATATGTTCCAGTAGCTGGAGTAACCTAAATAAAAAAAATAAAAAAAAACCAATTTTTGTGATAAGAAATTTGAAGATATCAAAACAAAAACAGAAAAACAGAACCGGAGAGAGAACAAAACAAAGAAATATAAAGATAAAAACCATCAAGAACCCTCGAAACTTCAAATTCAAGACAACCGAAGAAAATGAAAAATCTTTAAAGGAAAAGAAAAATCAATAATTAGCAAAGCGAATTTCGAAGAAAATGAATTACCTCTAGCCATCACGGAAAGCCAAAGGAACTTCTAGGGTAGGATCTGATGAATGCCCATCATCCTTAACTGTGGACTGTCCTTCACAGACTATTTCATACAATGCATCTTTTTTTTTCCACATTTATTAGTGATGCGCAATATGGACGCATCCAGGTTTTGAAGAATTATGTTGTTTGTAATGATGATAGTTTCTGGAATCTAGCACAATTCATCGATCATAAATTTGATCTTCTTATTTGATCGAGAATCTCTCCGAGCTCCTGTCTCCTAACTGACTCATCAACTCGTGCAATATCAACAGTAAATATCAGCGGAAGGGATTATGGTCACTGTCTGTCACATCCACGCAAGCATCATACCTAGCAAATGGAAGATGTCGAGTTTTTTTAATTTTTAGACCCTTTTACATGCACAAGCAACACACACACAGAAGATATGCTTGCAGCAGGTGCGCTATCAACAACTTTCATAAGCATGTTTCCTCGGACTAGAGTTGGACCAGAGTCCCCTCATACGCATGTTGTAAATATCAAGTGCGTTGATTGATGTAAATCAAAAAGCTATAAGATTCCATCCAAAATGAAAATTGATGAGCTTGGTTCGCTACATTAATGACATTAAAAAAAATGAGCTTGGTAACATATGCATTCAAATAAGTATGAACTAGCAAACTGAATTGCATTGCAACCCCTGTAAACTGGAAGAAATCTATCCAAAAAATAAATAAATTTGGTAAAATATATAGGAATCTAAAGCCGCCTTGACAAAATACGGGCCCAAATAAGGTAAGGGCGATATGACACCATATTGTGTTCCATGTAAATGGAAAGAAATCTTTCAATCTAAAGGAACTTACTGCAATATTGAGGAAGCTACAGGACACTGCAAACTGCACTCTGATACTGGGGATGAATGACTATCGTGATATAGTATTCTATCACACCAGGCTGGAATGCGCTTCTTTTCACCAGAATCATACCCTGAAAAAGATGATGACAAAAGGTTAATAATTTTAAAAGCTTTTGACTCAGCGAAAAAATCTTGGAAAGGACTGGAAGCCTGCTAACTGTTAAGAGAGTATTCTCCCATGAGAAGATTTAGAAAAATTCCATAAACACAAAAATAGTTGCAATAACAACCTCAAACAGTCTATTTAGCATCCAGTTCGAATCTATTCTAACATGTTTTTGAACCTAATGTTAATGCCAGATCCCTACATACTAAAAGATACCTGCTAAGCCAACTTGGTGTCTTTCATACTTGTATGCGGGAGGAAACTCAATGACAGCTTCCCGCATTCCTTGAAAGACGTTTCCAGCTTCCATTTCTGCTCGAACCTGATCCCTTTCTCTAAGCTAATCAAAGCATCTTTGTGACACAAAATCCCTAGCTTCGTCATAAGATATACCATCAAGTCGATAATTAAAATCCCCGAGAAATGCCACCATGTCAGCCTCTGATAGTTCAGGAATGCCTTCAGCAGAGTATGCAGTACCAGCCTGTGAAGAAAATAATGCTTTGTCAAAACAAATAGAAGAAGATTGCCTCCATTATATATAACTAAGATCAAAATGAGCCGGTTTTAGTCAATGCATATACGTACATTTGTATTGCATAGCATCTGAGGCAGCAGAGGAAGCACCAGCTACAACAGAAAGGACCAATGGCAACCCAGATCTATAAACAAGCCAAAATTAATTAAAAGAGATTAGGGAAAACTGATTATTATTTCATATCTTTGAATGATACAATACAAGTGTATATATACACAACCTTCGGCTTCTATAAGAAGAAAAACAGAAACTAATTCCCTAAAATCTGCTATACAGCTATACAGCAATTACCCAAAACAATTGGGAAACAATCAAGCAATCTATATATGGAAAGATGAGAATTCGGTATCAAACAGAATATTCCCACACTCCCCCTCAAACTGAATGTAAATATTTGTCATTCCTAGTTTGTTCACCATGTCTTCGAAATTCGGTTTGTGGAGACTCTTTGTTAGAATGTCGGCAGTCTGTTCCTTAGTAGGAATGTATATCATGCAGAAGCTTCCATTGTCAATTTTTTCTCTGATAAAATGACGATCCACCTCTACATGCTTTGTTTCGATCGTGATGAACTGGATTGTGGGCAATACTAACAGCTGCCTTGTTGTCGCAGTAAGCTTCATAGGAGAATTACTTGAGATCTTCAACTCTTCCAGTAGTCTTCCAAGCCAAATTCCCTCACACATACCATGTGCTAATGCTCGAAATTCTGCCTCTGCACTGCTTCTAGCTACCACTGGTTGCTTCTTACTTCTCCATGTTACTAGATTGCCCCAAACATAAGTGCAATATCCTGATGTTGATCTTCTGTCTACTGAAGAACCTGCCCAATCTGCATCAGTATAAATCTCCACAGCCTTGTGATCATCTTTTCTGAAGAATAACCCCCTTCCAGGAGTCTTTTTCAAATACCTCAGAATCCTATAAACTGCCTCAAGATGTCGCTCTTTGGGTGAGTGCATAAATTGACTAACAACACTCACGGCAAAGGCTATATCAGGACGGGTATGTGACAAGTAAATAAGTCTGCCCACTAACCGTTGATACGGCTCTTGATCAATATCCTTTCCACCATCAATCCCAAGCTTGGCATTAGGCTCCATAGGTGTCTCAGCTGGTTTACATCCCAACATGCCTGTTTCCTGAAGTAGATCAAGAACGTACTTCCTCTGAGAAACAGAAATTCCAGAACTGCTTCTGGCAACTTCCATACCCAAGAAATACCTGAGAGCACCTAGATCCTTCAACTCAAACTTGCTTGCAAGATACCCTTTTAATGATTCCAACTCAGGTTGATTATCTCCAGTAACAATTATATCATCTACATATACTATAAGAATTGCTCTCTTACCATCCTTAGAGTGTTTGTAGAAGATAGTATGATCAGATTGTGCTTGTACAAATCCCCGTTCCTTCACAGCTTGAGTAAATTTCTCGAAACCACTCCCTCGGAGACTGCTTCAAGCCATAAAGAGACTTTTTCAGCTTACACACTGATTCTCCCTTTTCCTCAAATCCTGGAGGAGGATCCATATACACCTCTTCATGCAAATCCCCATTTAGGAAAGCATTTTTCACATCTAGCTGCTGAAGTGGCCAATCAAGATTAGCTGCTAGAGATAGGAGTACTCTTACCGAGTTGAGTTTGGCTACTGGAGCGAATGTCTCTTTGTAGTCTATACCATAAGCCTGAGTGAAACCTTTGGCGACTAATCTTGCTTTGTACCGGTCGACATTGCCATCTACATTAAACTTGACTGTGAACACCCACTTGCATCCCACAGTTTTTTTTTCCGCTAGGCAGCTTCACAATCTCCCACGTGCCATTCTTCTCCAAAGCTCCCATTTCTTCTTGAACTGCTAATTTCCACTTGGGATCTGCAAGAGCCTCCTTAATATCTCGTGGTATCGTAACACCCGTTAGAGTAGTGGTGAAGGCTGAAAAACTAGGAGACAAGTTCTCATATGAGACATAATGCGAGATTGGATGCTGTGTACAGGACCGTGTACCTTTCCTGAGAGCAATAGGCAAATCCAGATCTGAGCTATTGATGTCAGTACCAGCCGAACTACTAGGAAGCTCTGAACCCGGGAGAAAGACCGGTTCAGACATTTGACCTTGCTGGGCATCAGGCTTGCTACTATTTCGAGAATGATTCCTGCGCGAATAAACAAGAAACTGGGGTCTTTGGGAGTTATCTCCCACTGAGTTTTGTTCCCCTGTTTCCAATATTTGATCATAATGTGGCATACTAGGTTCGGTTGGATTGGGCAAAGGTGGTAACTCGGTAATTTGAGGCAAGGTGGGCTGCGGCAAAGGTGTTGGAGAATCCCAAGATCCATCTTCTCCTAGAATCTCCCCCTGAAGATGAGAGCTAGGAAAATACGGTTGAGTTTCATGAAAGGTAACATCCATTGAGACAAACATACGACGAAGAGAAGGTGAGTAGCATTTATACCCACGTTGTGTCGAAGAGTACCCAATAAAAACACACTCGGTTGCCTTTGGATCAAGTTTTGAACGATTGTGAGAATGGATATGAACAAAAGCTGTGCATCCAAAAATCCGAAGGGGAACAGAAGAGAAAAAACGGAACATGGGAAAGGTTTGTAGGAGGACAGACATGGGTTTTTGAAATTGGAGGACTTTTGAAGGCATTCGGTTGATAAGATGTGAGGCAGTTAAGATGGCTTCACCCCAGAGGTACTTTGGAACATGCATAGTAAACATTAGGGCTCTAGCAACCTCTAGTAGATGACGATTTTTCCTTTCTGCTATAACCATTTTGTTGTGGTGTATCAGTACAGGAACTCTGATGAATGATACCATTGGTTGCTAAATAATCACCTAAGATAGATTTAAAATACTCTGTTCCATTGTCGGTTCTTAAGGCTCTAATGTCGGTTTGGAATTGAGTTTTGATCATGGAGTGAAAGGTTTGAAAGATCTGTGAGACCTCGGATTTTTCTTTTGAAAAGATAGACCCAACATACTCTAGTATGATCATCAATAAATGTAATAAACCATCTAGTTCCAGTAACATTTTTTACACGAGAAGGCCCCCAAATATCACTATGGATCAAGATAAATGGATGAGATTTTGTATAAGGTTTGACAGGATATGAAGTACGTGTGTGTTTGGCTAATTGACAAATATCACAATGAAATGAACTAGGATTTTTATTACTGAATAAACTGGAAACAATCGTTAAGATAATGGAAATTTGGATGGCCTAACCTACGATGCCACATCATTACATCTTTATTGGAATCAGAAGATACATTCTCAGCAATTGCAGCCTGTTTACTCACACGTTCATTATTCTTGAAATAGTAGAGTCCGCCATCCTCCTTAGCAATGCCAATCATCCTCGCCGATCCCTGCTCCTGTATGTGACAAGAAGTAACAGAAAAATTAGCAGTGCAATTAAGGTCTTGTGTGAGTTTACTTATAGATACCAAATTGCATGCTAATTTTGGAACATGAAGAACTGAATTCAGGATAAGTTATCGGACAGTCGGATAGATCCTTTTCCAGCAACACACGAGAATGTTCCATCTGCAATTTTCACTCTTGAGCTCCCATGGCATGGAGTATAGGAATGAAACAAAGATGAGTTACCTGTCATGTGATCGGATGCACCAGAGTCAAGTATCCAAGGAATGTGATTTTCTACATGATAGACAGTACCTTGATGAGCAAAACTACTTGTTGCTGTCTTGGGACTAGTTACTGTTTGCTGTTTCAGAAACTTAACGAGTTGTTCCAGCTGATCCTGATTCAGAGAGATCCCATTGTTGCCGTTATCCTCTGTTTTATCCCCTGTAGCAGCTTGAAACCCCTTGCTTTGAGGCTGTCTCCTTGGTCTTGCATCGGCTGGTCGTCCATGAATATCCCAACACCGGTCTCGAGTATGGCCAAGTTTGTTGCAGTGAGAACATCGTGGGCGCTGAGTGGATTTCTGATCACTAGGTCGATTCACACTACTTTTTGTGATAAGTGCAGTGTTCTCAGCCGGTCTTTCCCCAAGAGAAGTTACAGATGAATCCCTCTTCTCTCCAAGCATCACCCGGCGTTGACTCTCTTCTCGGCGCACTTCAGCAAAAGCTTCCCCAATGGAAGGCAATGGTCTTCGGCCTAGAATTCGTCCTCGCACCTCGTCAAGGTCTTTGTTGAGTCCAGCGAGAAAGTCGTACAACCGTTCTTTCTCTAAGTGATTTTTAAACTTCATGTTTCCTTCGAGGTCGCCCCAGTCTGCTTCATAGTGCATATCCAATTCCAGCCATAGAGTCTGCAACACATTGTAATATTCGGTGATATCCAACTGACCTTGCCGAATATCCTTGAGTTTATTCTTAATCTCGAACACCTATGAAGCATTCTCAAGGTCCGAGTAATTTTCTTTTACAGCATCCCAAATAGCTTTAGCGGTGCGAAGAAATAAATAAGTTCGGCTGATATGGGGTTCCATTGAATTAATCAACCATGCCATAACAATAGAATTAGTTAATTCCCAATTACCATAAGTCGGATCCGTCGGATTGGGCCGCTGAACCTCGCCTGTGATGTAGCCGATCTTTCCTCTCCCTCGGATCACCATAAGAACCGATTGGGACCACTGGAGGAAATTCTTGCCATCTAACCTGTGATTTGTGATCTGCAGTGATGATCCCTCGCCGAAGGACTGTGCAGCCACCGTCGATATGACTGGACTGGGTGTGGAGAGGGAAGAACCATCCTTAGCAGCGCCTATTATCTCCTTCTCTGAACTCATTGTCGGGAAGAGCAGTGCCGAAAAACTCCTCTGGACAGCCGAAAAAACTCCTTCTCTGGACTGGGCAGATTTCGGGACTGGGCAGGCGAGAAGTGGGATGAAGACTCGGGATGAAGGCTCGGGACTGGGCAGAGGAAAAGTGGTTAGAGAAGAGGGACTGGGCAGATTTCGGGATGGAGGCTAGGGTTCCGACTTTGGCTCTGATACCATAAAAGAGATTAGGGAAAACTGATTATTATTTCATATCTTTGAATGATACAATACAAGTGTATATATACACAACCTTCGGCTTCTATAAGAAGAAAAACAGAAACTAATTCCCTAAAATCTGCTATACAGCTATACAGCAATTACCCAAAACAATTGGGAAACAATCAAGCAATCTATATATGGAAAGATGAGAATTCGGTATCAAACAGAATATTCCCACATTAATACATTGAGAAGGCAAGCGAACAATACAAGTACAGGTACAGCAGTGTACCAGCAGCAGCATTGAAAAGATTGGTCGGTCTGCTGAAGGTCATCATTCGATATACGTGATCAAAGTCTGCATTCCGGCGATTGACTGCCTCTAGATGCGCAGCAAAGTGACAGTTAACAAAGCACATTATTCTGTCGTACACTCTAATCCTCAAACCAACAGCTCCTTGCACAGCAAACATTTAGGCACATCAATTTCCATTTGGAACAAAAAGGGGCCTCAAATGAACATGTATAGACATGGAAGCTGTATCAAACCATCTTCAGGAACTATAAAAAGGAAGCTGATATATCTATGGCCAGTACAACAAAACCCCCCCCCCCCCCCCCCCCCCCCCCCCCCCCACCCACAAAACAAAAAAAAAAAAAGAAGAAGAAGACCTTAAATCTTCTATACTTCCCGTCCTCCTCTGTTTGGCAAAAAGACAGCACTAATCGATTAGGCGGACAAATAGATTGTGCTTCATATGATAATAGCAAATACTTATAAAGGAGACTCAGAGCAACCCACTAAGTTAAGTTCAGACTTATAGTTTCATTGAATATAGTTTGACACTTTGACCTCAGAAGGCAAAACGCCTAGCAGAAGACAAAGTAACACTCGTAAAAAAATTATTATTTTGTGCTATCGTCTTTCTCCTCCCCGAGTACGCCTTCACATGATTGAAAGTAACAAAACTGTACTATCATAATCATAAAGAGGGAGCCTCACCTTATTACCAATAGCACGCCCTAAGCCAAATGGAACCGCTGCTGCGTCAACATCTCCTACATAAGCTCTAAGATCATTTTTCACCCTAAAAGATGAAATTCAACAATCACTTACCAGAACCTCAAAAAAGGATAAAGACCGTAGAAAGCTTGCAAAAAGGGGGTCAAACAAAAATATAAATGCATGATTATCAATAAAAACAAAAAAATTAATAAACTTTTCAAGTGCCCTACCCTGATTTCCAAAATATTCTTGTCAAGGGTGAAACGAAATATAACAACGCTTCACACATTATTTCTAATAAATTAAAGTTACAGAGTGTTTAAGACCAGCAAATATTCTATTAAACGCAATGATAAGGACTTTGTTTATGAAGTAGTTCAACAATAGACAAGAAGTTACGAAGAGACCTTTCAAAGAAAAGTACCAACCATGCAGCAATAAGCAAGCCTGCTAATTGCCTGGAACCAACACGATCAAACGTTGATCCTTCATCCAATGTTTTGCCTATCATCTCCAACCACCACTGCCCAACAGAACTTCCCTCAAGACCTACTTTACAGTTAAAAGAAAACAAGGAAGTTGATAATTGAGAAAAACAGATGTTCAAGAACAAAAGAGAAAAAAATAGAAATAAACAAGCCATATCTTGACACAATGTCATATTACGATTCCTTCTATTCACAAGAAGAGTCATTTCATGTTTATAAGAGACATTCTCCTCTTATTTTTATGTCTAATAAAATTCTTATAGGGTTCCCAGTCTTCAATAATCAAATTCTTCACAGTTCTACAACATGTTAACAAGCATGGTTAAGAGAGCTTCATGTTGCCATTTAACTAGGAAAAATTGCCTCTTATAACTTCATGAAAGTTTTGGCAGAACATACTGTCTCTTTAGCTGCAGACATAGCGAGAAAACCAGCACCCATTTCAACTTCTTACAGCCCGACAACAACAATGCTGACATCAGAGGTGACGGAACCTAGCCAGGAATGAGCGAGTCATGAGACGCTCTTCCTTGTCCAACATTCCATGTACCAGTCAATGTTTTCAAATTCTCTATCCTTGTATACAGAAACCCTTTGCCAGCCAACTCTGAACGCACTATACCATCAAGGGGTCCAGGCGATGTGACATTCCATCCACGTATACCACCATGGTTTGCCAAGGTGAATATATAACCTGCTCCAGCAGTCATTTTTATCACGGGACTGCTGTGAGCTATCCATCCTCCGAGCAGATTACCCTCAAGGTCGAGTACCTGGATGGTATCACTTAGATAACCCACCCATATTCGCATACCAAAAGTACAAAGGCATTGAACAGCGGAAGGATGATAATGGAAATCTTGTAAACAATTGCCATTCCCATCCCACTGCACAAGCAAGCCACTTGTACATCCAGTCCAAACCATACCATCAATAGTCATTACCAGTGCTTCAGTTCTTCAATTATCATCTCCAAAGGCGCCCTTTGCTGCAACTCGACGAACAGCATCTGCCGCTCCCATTATAGCGTTGCGTGACCGCTGGAAGAATCCGAAGGAATTTTGTGTTTTCTCTTTCTTCGACCCGGAAAGGATTTCCACAGAGATGTCCTGTACAGACGATATGTCCACTTGATTCTTCAGCTGACCATCTGTATTGAAAACTTCCAGTACCTCTCTAGTACGAGAATCCCTGCAACATAACAACTAGTATAATCAATTAAATCTATTTGCCTAGCATATGCCTACAATTACAAAAATGCAAAACTTATAATTTCATGTGAAGAATAAATGTCCTCTTAACACACAGGTGAACACATAAGGCACGAAGCACATATTCATCCAAAAATTATCAGGAACTTTTAATTTTCTTTCTTTTTCTTTTTTCTTTTGGTTGTGTTAAATTTTCTGTTTTCTATATATCATTCAAGAAGAATTATACACGGCTTTATACACAAGCTGTACAACTAATTATGCTAATTACAAGGAGAAAAAAACAGAAACTAACAAAAAAAGGAAACTAACCCTAAAAGTTAGGATTCTAAATTAATGGGAATTTCTCTAACAGTTTCCCTATTCTATTAAGTCACAAATTCGTGGGATTCAGTTTCCAACACTCCCCCTCAAGCTGGTGAATATGCATCTCGCATTCCCAGCTTGGAAATAAGTTCGTGAAATTCTGTACTACTGCGCCCCTTTGTGAGTACATCAGCAAGTTGATCATTGGTCGAGACATATGGTGTGCAAATCAATCCGCTGTCCAATTTCTCCTTTATAAAATGTCTGTCTATTTCAATATGCTTAGTCCTGTCATGTTGAACAGGATTATGAGCAATGCTAATAGCAGACTTGTTGTCACAATACAATCTCATTGGTCCTTCCCAGCTGATCCGAAGGTCTTCTAGAATTATCTTGATCCATAGCAGCTCACACACTCCTTGAGCCATTGCCCTGAACTCTGCTTCTGCACTTGATCTGGCTACCACATTCTGCTTTTTACTTCTCCAAGTAATAAGATTGCCTCCAAGAAAAGTGCAATAACCTGTAGTGGACCGTCTATCAGTAAGTGAACCTCCATAGTCTGAATCAGTATATGCCTCAAGAACCACTCCTGCATTTCTTCTGTATAAGATCCCCTTGCCAGGATTAGCCTTCAGATAGTGTAGTATCCTATAGACTGCTTGTAGGTGAACTTCTCTTGGGCTGTGCATAAACTGGCTGACTAAACTCACAGCATATGCAATATCTGGTCGCGTGTGAGCAAGGTATATGAGCTTTCCTACCAGTCGTTGATACATTTCTCTGTCTACTGCTGGATCTTCACTTGCCTCCCCGAGTCTGTGATTCGAGTCGATTGGAGTAGGAGCTGGTTTGCATGCTGATTTTCCTGTCTCTTTTAAGAGGTCAACCACGTACTTTTGTTGTGAAATGAATATCCCTTCTTTGGAATGAGCTACTTCAATTCCCAAAAAATACTTCAATCTCCCAAGCTCCTTTATCTCGAATTCTTTGACTAAGCGTCTTCTCAAAACCTCCTTCTCCGCCTCATCATTTCCTGTCATTATTATATCATCCACATATACAAGAAGAGCTGTGACTCCCCCTGAATCTGAATGCTTTATGAAAAGCGTGTGATCACCTTGACTTTGTTTGTATCCCGCAGCAAGCATCACCTTGGAGAATCTTCCAAACCAGGCTCTTGGTGATTGCTTAAGCCCATAAAGAGCCTTTTTTTAATCTGCACACTTTATTACCTTTCAATTCCCCATTAAATCCTGGAGGAACATCCATGTATATCTCCTCTTCTAGATCACCGTGAAGGAATGCATTCTTTACATCAAATTGCTCCAAATACCAATTAAAGTTGGCAGCAAGTGAAAGCAAGATTCTTACAGTATTCATCTTGGCAACCGGGGCAAATGTCTCCTCATAATCAACACCATAGGTTTGGGTGTATCCCTTCGCTACGAGCCTGGCTTTGTACCTTTCTAGGGATCCATTTGACTTATACTTCACCGTAAACACCCACTTGCACCCCACTGCTTTCTTCCCGGATGGCAGATCAACAAGTTCCCACGTTTGATTCTTCTCTAGTGCCTGCATTTCCATTCTCATAGCATTTCTCCAATTCTCATCAGATAATGCCTCAGATAAAGTATTAGGAATATGAATGTTATTTAGGTTGACAAGGAAACTTTTGTGTGATGGTGAGAATCTTTTAAATGACACAAATTTGGCTAAAGGGTATAGTGGATGTTTAGTGCATTCTCTTGTACCTTTTCTAATGGCAATAGGAACATCATGATCACAAGGCAACTGAGGAAGAGGGTTTGAAACTGTATTTACCTCATTCTCAGGATTAGAAGTTGATTCTTGAACTTGCACAGGATTAGGATTCCTCTTTCTTCTTGAATATACCTGCGAAAACATCATAGGATCAAGAGATTCATTATCCTCTGCCACTGGTTGGGTTGGAGACTCGGGTGATGACTCAGGTTGAGACGGTTCAGGCGGAGAAGGTTGGCTTGGATAAGAGACTGAAGTGGGTAAATTTGGTAAGTCAAGTAAGAAAGAATCCTTGTCTTCTACTAAAGACTCCCCCTGAAGATAAGGTGAGGTGAAATATGGTTTTTGTTCTTCAAATGTGACATCAATAGAGACAAAGACTTTTTTTGTAGGTGGGTGATAACACTTGTATCCTTTCTGGGATGACGAATATCCTATGAAAATGCACTTGACAGCTCTTGGATCTAGCTTCCCTCGATTATTGTTGTGAATGTGAACAAATGCAGTACAACCAAAGATTCTTGGGGTAAGATTATAAGTGGTCTTTAAATCAGGATAAAACTGGGATAGTCTTTCCATTGGTGAAATAAATCCTAACACTTTAGAAGGTAATCGGTTGATAATGTATGTGGCTGTGAGTACGGCTTCTCCCCAATAGTGTTTTGGAACGTTTTGGTGAAAAAGAAAAGCTCGGGTTGTAGCTAATAAATGGCCATTTTTTCTTTCAGCAACCCCGTTTTGTTGAGGAGTATTAACACAAGAGGACTCATGAATAATCCCCTCATTTTGAAAGTATGGAGACAAAATTTGGTTGAAATAATCCCTCGCATTATCCGATCTAAATCTTTTTATCTTAACCCCAAATTGATTTTGAATCATGTTGTGGAAATTTGGTAACACACTACTCACATCCGATTTTTGTTTAAGAAGAAAAATCCAAGAGACTCTAGTGCAATCATCTATAAAGGAAACAAACCATCGTGAGCCAGACACATTTGGAATTGTGGAAGGCCCCCATATATCACTATGTATCAAATAAAAAGGAATGGAGCTTCTTTCATTACTAATTGGAAAAGAAACACGTTTATGTTTTGCCAACTCACAAACATCACAATGGAAAAATTCGGCACTTAGTCCTTTAAACAATGAAGGAAACATAGTTTTCAAAATTCCAAATGATGGATGTCCTAATCTAAAGTGATGGAGCCAAATGGTGTCTTTATTAGAGGATGAGAGAAATGACAGAGGTAACTTATTCTTGATAACACTAGATGTTCTTGGTTCTTCAAGATAGTAGAGGCCGTCCCTTTCCTTAGCAAGTCCAATCCTCTTCCCCGAAACCTGGTCCTGAAATATACAGTGAGAGGGATAGAAGAAAACATTGCAATTCATGTCATGGGTAAGCTTTTGTATAGATATTAAATTTGTGGACAATTTCGGGACATGCAGCACATTTTTTAGAGTAATGAATGGACTGAGTTGAATGTTTCCAAGGCCGGCTACAGTGATAAGAGAACCATCAGCCACTGTTATTTTCCGATTACTTGGACAAGGTGAATAGGTACAAAAATGTAATGAAGAATGGGTCATATGGTCTGTGGCTCCGGAGTCAATTACCCATAATTCCTGAATAACTTTATCTGAGACATGTAATCCTTGAGAAGTAGAGAACTTACCTGAGAATGCAAGAGAGCAAGTACCACCAGTCTTCTCCAGGGAACCGAGAAGTCCCCTTAGTTTCTCTATCTCCTCCTTGTTAAATTCCATCTGGTTTACTGCCTGTTCTTGACTTGGTTGTTCTGTGGGTTGTCCACTGAAATGAGCGCGACCTTGAGGCTTTGGCTGTCCACCTTTGTGTCCCCATTCACGGCTTGGTGGTTTTCCATGTAATTTCCAACACGTTTCTCTAGTATGCCTAGATTTTTGCAGTAGGTACACCAAAGATTCTCCTTATGATCTCGTCCTTGTCCTTCAACTCGTCCGCTTCCCGGTACTGTCGATGAGGGCTGATCCTTCGCCGTTACCATGGCAGATCCTTCCACAGTTTGGGGTTCAAGCATAACCCCCCTTCGACTTTCTTCTGCACGGATTAGAGAAATAGTCTCATTAAGTGATGGTACTTCTTCCTTTCCGAGAATCTGAACCCTCACTTGGTCAAACTCCACATTGAGTCCTGCAAGAAAATCATAAACTCGATCCTTTTCAATAAAATCCTTCAAGATTGCTGCATCCGATGCACATTTAGTCTCAATGCAGCGATAATGGTCCAGTTCCTGCCATAAATTCTGCAAGAGATTCACATATTCAGTGACTGTCTTGCTGCCCTGTTTCGTTGCTCCCGCCTTGATCTTGATTTCATACACTTGTGCCGCATCACGTGCCTTTGAGTATGTTTGTCGAATCGCCTCCCAAATCTCCCTAGCCGTAGACAAAAACATGCAGGTGTCACTAATGTCGGGATTCATTGAGTTCCATAACCATGACATGATCATGGAGTCAGCTTCTTCCCACGCATCGAACCGGGGATCTCCTTCCTTCGGACCTGTTCCTACAAGGTGGTTCAGCTTTCCTTTGCCCCTCAGATAAACTCGGACAAATTGGGACCATTACAGATAATTTTTTCCATTCAATCGATAGGCAGCCTGAATATACTGGAGTTCACCCGTAGGTGGGTTAAATGAGATTGCTTCAGAGGTGATCTGTGATGGGGTTTGGGATGAGGTTGTCTCGGACATATTGGATTTGGGACGAATATGGGTTCAAGGGAATATAATCGGGCAATGAAGGCCAGAAATTTTTTTTTTTTTTTTTTTTTTTTTTCTTTTTTTTTTTAGAATGGGTTCTGTTTCCAGCAATGAAGGCCAAAAAAACTGAGGAGAAACTAAGGAGAACGGATTCTGGTTTCAGCAATGAAGGCTGAGAAAAAAACTGAGAAAAAATTGAGAAGAAACTAAGGAGAACGGATTCTGGTTTCAGCAATGAAGGCTGAGAAAAAACTGAGGAGAAGATGGCTCTGATACCATGTTAAATTTTCTGTTTTCTATATATCATTCAAGAAGAATTATACACGGCTTTATACACAAGCTGTACAACTAATTATGCTAATTACAAGGAGAAAAAAACAGAAACTAACAAAAAAAAGGAAACTAACCCTAAAAGTTAGGATTCTAAATTAATGGGAATTTCTCTAACAGTTTCCCTATTCTATTAAGTCACAAATTCGTGGGATTCAGTTTCCAACAGGTTGGTATAAAAAATCAGACAAAAAATATTTAATTCCATCCTTATCTATATAGTTAAGAAAGGAAAATCAACACTCCTTGCCTTTGGCTGAGATACAAATTGCAAGCTGATGACAAACCAAAGGCAATACGTAAAAGATTGAATTGACAATAACACTAATTATCACATATAAGTTCAAATCAAAAGGACTTCATATTTGTATCTAGGGAATATTTGATTTTACTCAAAAAATGTACAACATAAAACATAATGGAAGTAACAAAAAATAATATTGAGAATGTAGGCATACCATAAGGCAAACGATAAATAGCCAGCACTCCAAACTTTTGCTCTAGTATTATCTGATAACAGTTACTTGACATCTGAATTTAATGTGTTACTATATCCATTTACGGCAACTTGGCTCCTTGGGTCAATGAACGATCTCTCTACTAATATTGCAGCCATGGGCCTTTCTTCAGTGGTTAAAGAAAGAGATCTTTCAATAGCTTCCGCAGGCCATATTTTAATCACACCGGCCTCTGTACCAGACCACAGGTCTCCTGAATAAGAAAAGAAAAACAGAAAGTGTCAAGAAACATGCTTCAGAAAATTATTGAACATGCATCTTTACATGAATAAGAAGGCACCAAGAACAACTTTTTTTCACTTTCCTTTATTTAATTTTCTTCGGCCAAACGCATTTGGCTTCAAATGTGCTAGTCTCTACTAGTAAATGAAAATTCTAGCTCTTTACATGTAATGTTCATAGTTGAGAAACACCAAGGACCCTTCTTTTATTTTTATTTTTTTTAAGATCTTCCTACATCTATATATAAATGCTGGTTTATCAAGAATATGCAAGAAAAGTACTTTGAATTGTTGATTTATCGCCAGAGATGGCTTAGAACTGATAATTCATTATCTAATGGATTTGTCCATTCTAATACTCCATCTGAGAGTTATCAGCATTTATCAAAGCTATTCCTATCTAACAAAACGCTATTGGATCAAATGACAAAGACATTGTTGAGAAAAAAGATGGCTTTTCTTGAATGAAATGGTTGTTGCTATCTGTTACAATAGCGAATCATTGGTTTAACTAAATAACTACATAAAATAGATAAACGTCTCTCTTCGTCTCAGGTCGACAGATCTTCTCAATTGAAAGATCCCCTAATATGGATAATATATTTTCCAGTTGACCGACTAGTTCTAATTGTTTTGTTCTGAAGCAAAGAAATCAACTGGGCGGTTTGGTATGGGTTCCCTCCTCCGATCGGTACAACTGTGAAAGGATCAAAATTGGAGTCCCACGGAGGATTTTGAATCCCTCGTCTTATTCATTCCCTCTTGGAATTCCCCCCACCAAATAACTATAAGTCCAAAAATCCATCCATCTAATCGTTCAACATTCCCCCCCTAACAAACAAGGCCTAAGTAAATTCTTTTCTATTCAATGATAACTCCTCCAAATTCCAATTCCATTAAAAACTCTTAGCAACAAAAACAACATATCTAAAAACATAATAATAATCAGAACCATCAAGTGACAGAGAAAATTTCATAAAATTCTTTCTTCTATTTCTCTTGTATTTCACAATTTAATTCATTCGATTCTCATAGCAAAATGTAAACAAACAAACAAACTGACCATAAGCTGTGCTAACAAAGGACAGGGGATCTATGAGCCTTCCACGACAAGTCTTCCTTGAAACCATCGCCATTTTCATCCATTCTCCAACACCTGATTCTCCCATCCCTATGCCCACTCCACACCACCCTCGCCCCCTCATCCGCCGCCAGACACAGCGCTGCCGCCGTCCCTACCGACTTCTTGAACGGCACCGCGTCCTCGTGGTCGTCGTCTTCCCCGGCGGCGGCGTAGAGATCGCTCAGCTCCCACCGGCGAAGACCACACTCGGCGGCGGCAAGAGATGCGAGCTCGTGGCAACGATCGAGCGGAGGAAGCGGCCGATCTGAGTCCCCCCGCAGCGGGTGAGGCCTCACCACCAGGCTGACCGGCCGGTGAGGGTGCACGGCTGCGCGGACAGGCAGGCGGAAGACGCCGGAGCCGCCGCCTCGGCCGATGAACTCCGGGAGAGGATTCGGCGGAGGAACGGCGTCAGTAGGGAGGGAATTGGAAGGTGGAGAATGGTGAGGGGTGAGGGAGAGCTTGCGGTCGAGGAATTGGAGCATGTAGTCGAGGCGCTTGGAGGCGGACTCCATGGAATTAGAACCGACGCCGTTCTTGAGGAGGTCTTGGTCGTCTTCTTCGTCATTGGAGGAGTCGAGGAAGCGGCGGTCGGAACTGGAATGCAGATTGGTGGTGGCAGCGGAGCCGATGCCGGTGCCGCTGGTGGAGGTAAAGAGTCCAAAAACGTCGTCGTTTGGTTCAGGTGTATCCATGAGAAGGAGAGAGAGAAAAGTGAATGGGGTGTGAAAATCTAGGCAAAAACGGAAATTACTACAGTTTCTGTCTCTGTTTGTGTGTGTGCATGACTAATGTCCAGGAATTTTACATTGAAAATAAATAATGAAATGAAGAAAAATAATTTAACAATCACAAATGAATAATGTATGAATAATGTTTTTTTTTTTTTATCATTAATACGTGCATTTCACATGTAATTTTCTGTTGAGAATTTCATAAAAAGAGAAAAGTTGAGAGAAAGTTCTAAAACTTAAGGACATTGATGTTATAAATTAAAATTCTAGAAATATTTTGTGATAAAATCTAAAATTGAGATATAAATAAGAAAAAAAAAAAGTAGAATTTAGATTTTAAATATATATTTATATATATATATATGATCATATAAATGAGGATCTATTAACCAACCCCCCCTACGACATATTTGTAACTAACTATTACTCTTTGGGTGGAGGTCACAATGATATATAATTTTTTTAGAAGAACACTTTTTGACCTCTGTTTTTTTTTTTTTTTTTTTTTTTTTTTTTTTTACATCTGTTTTACTAAAATTTGATTCATGAAAATTCTAAAATACAAGGAGTTAGAGACCCAAATTATACGTCTTATTTATCTCCATCTGAATGACCAAATTTCTACTAATATTTTTTTTTAAGGAAAAATAAGTAAATAGCGGTTTTATATAAATAATAGAAGAAATAACAGGTTTAAAAAATATTTAGAATACATAGTATTAAACAACAAATTTATCAAATAAATGTTTGTTGTTTATTTAATAAATTCTCTATTTACCTAGTAAATTTATTATTTATTTTAAATATTTTAACACCTTATTATTTACTTAATTATTTTCATAAAATATTGTTTACTATAAATTTCCCTTTTTTTTCAAAGCAAAAACTATAAGTAGAATTTTGACATGTTTTTTTTTTTTTCTATTTTTTCTAAAGTAAGTAAACATTTTAAAAAAATTCTTTAGTAGAATATACATAAAAGAAATATCTCATCAATGCACTATTTATTAGACCGTCGAATCTCTTTGGAATGTCTATTCCGGAGGTTTTTCGCTGTCAAAGTTGTCACCGTAAGTTATAATATGTTGTATAGTGTTTCCTCTCCTGGCCATTTGTTGTGAGTGAGGAATGATAAGGGAAATGTTGCTCTTATGATGGTGGTTGGGATGATTTCATGTTTCATGTGCGCCTCCATCAATGGCGTCACCTGAGGCAGAAAGGGTCTCCTCTCTTGGCCATGAATAAAGGTGGAAGAAGGGCTGCTAGAAGTGATGTGAATGTTGAAGGATTTTTTATGGCTTTTTTTAATGATCTTTTTATTAAATTATGAAAATGTGACAAAATGAGGAAAAAAGTGAATTCCTTGTATAACTGTGATGCCCTAGAAATTCATAAGCTTGATTTCATGAATTATTATCATGGATTTCCTTCATTAATATACTTTTAATGAATTATTTTGATAAATATCATCATGAATGATTTTATATGTATCATCAGTATGATGATGTCGGTGATCTAACAATGTTGAGTTTATCTATTTAAATGAGAAATTATAGATAAATAAAAAATAAGTCGAATGATATATAAATTTATACAAAAAATTTATTATGTCGTATTTTAGAAATAAATGTTAATTTTTAGAAAGGAAACAATAGTAGATCAATTTGATGGCCTTAGTATTTATTTTGGTCATATCATTATTTAAGTATTTAGAGTATGATTGGAAAAATTAATGTGTCACATAGATATGAGATGAATGGTTAAGATTGATTAGGAGTAAATCCAAAGGTGAATGATTGATCAAGAATTGGTATTAGATTGGAAATCAATGGTGTAGATTTCATGTGAAAGGATCCTAGAGAAATCAATAGCCCAGTTTTGGATACTAAGTGACCAATGAGAGGTTAGGTCAAGGATTGGTGTGATGGATGATCAAATAGGTGGGATCAAAGATGATAACCCTTGATCAATGGATGGAAAATTGGAAAAAATAAAAACAAAAATAAAAAATGGGATAGTAAGCGGGAGAATCGGATATTGCTAGTCAAAAAGCAAGAAGAGGTTTGAATTAAGGTGAAAGTGGTATGTTGTGCATGATGCAAACACAAGTAAGAATTGGTATGGTTAATTTAGGCAAAAATGACAAGAAGCAAGTACTTGAAAATGACCTAGAGGTATAAGTTGAATGGGACCATTTGTCTTCATTTTGTACAACAAAAATACCACATCAAAAACCCCTTCAAAGTGACGCCATTTCAAGCTGGAAATCAAAAAATATTTTTCACTTTTAGAATAGAGAAAAAATGGAGAAAACTTTACTAAAGTGAGAACTTTACACGACGGTTTTTGTTCAAAACCGTCTTGCAAAATCCACTTTAATTAAAAAATAATTTGACATTTTTTGGTGATTTCCCACGGGTGGCCTAACCCGTGTGTTATCCAATACACGGCCCATGATAAGATTGACAAAATATTAGCTACATTGTATCAAAGTAAAAAAACCATCCATTACATTACAAGTTTATATATCATATTTATTGAATTGAATTACAAATTTAGTCCATTCTCCCTTAATCAAATCCATATCATCACAAGTATAAAATTCTTTTCTTTCAAGTACGTCAAATCCATTCAACACTATGTCCCTAATAAAACCTAAAACAAAATAACTACATTCAATACTTCCCTCTTGGTGAGGACAAGGATGATCCGAGATTTTTATTTTATAGTCTCGTCTCTTTTTAACCCATTTTCCGGCCATTAGCTCCCAATCCATTAGGGCCCTAGCAAGTTTGCAAAATTCAAAATAATTAAGATGCATATCATTAAGATTAAATCAAAATTTAAGTTATGAAAATTGACTTACATATTCATTATATTAGTAAAATCGTCCCGCTTCTTCTCTCGAAGAGGATCAAAATAATGGACTAGGTCCTCACATGGGTCAATAACTCCCAAAACCTAATGTCTCCCTCTATTATGTGGCACAAGATAAAGTCGCCCTTTTGGTGCGTCACGCAAAAAGGCGACAAGAGAAGAAAAAGAAAACAAGTATGACGGGCCAATTTAATTAAATCAACTTCACATTCACCAATAACGTTAAAAAAATCCGAGCATACTACACTAGAAACTAATTCCATATGATTAATCAAACGAAATTCCATTTTGACATTTCATCGAGCATGTGGTGGGCGGAAAAAAAAAAAGCACAAAATATAGTCTATAAAGATCTTAAACTACCAAAAAATTGCACAAAAGATTCATCTACAAAGAGCAACAATAAAAAATACGAGCATACTATACTAGAAACTAATTCCATATGATTAACCATACACAAAACAAACAAATAATCGATCCAATTTAATCACATCAAATTCACATTATTCACCAAGAACGTTAAAAAAATCGAACACACTACACTAGAAACTAATTCGATGTGATTAACCAAACAAAATTCCATTTTAACATTTCATCGAGCATGTGGTGGATGGAAAAAAATGGGTATAATATTGTCTACAAAGATCTTAAAATGTCAAAAAATTACACAAAAGATTCGTCTACAAAGAGAACAATAAAAAAAATTGAACAACAATAAATACACAAATTACACTCCAAGCAAGTTACTAAAGAATTGTTTGTTCGTATTTTTATTGGAAAACAAGAAATTGAGCAATATGGAGGCCACCTTGCCTTTCTTTGATGCAAAATAGTCATGGCCTTGATGAGAAGACAGGGTGGCAGTGAAGGTGGCGGCAACAGAAAAAGGAGAGAAAGGGGAGGGCGGCGTTGAGGGCGATGGGAGAATGAGGGATAGGGGATGGTGGTGTTGCGAGTGACGATCGAATGAGGAAGAGGGGAGGGCTGTGGCGGCGTCACCGGGAGAATGAGAGAGATGGAAGGCGGCGCCGCGCAGGGCAATGGCGCTATCGGCGGCAGGCGAAGGAGATAGTGGGTAGGAGAAATCTTTGAGTGGTCGAGAGGGAGAAAGATGAAAATGATGAAAAATGATGAGGAAAGTGGATTTAAGTTAAGGGTTTACGCAGGAATTTCAAAATTTTAAATTAATTTTTGGAAGATTACACGATGGTTTCTGGCCGAAACCATCATGTAATCGTGAGATACGATGATAGTTTTTGCAAAAAACCGTCGTTGTATCCTGAGGAGGACTACGCGGCCGAAACCGTCGTGTAATCATGAGATACGACGACAGTTTTTACAAAAAACCATCGTCGTATCCTGAGGAGGACTACACGACGGTTTCGGCCAGAAACCGTTGTGTAATCCATATATACGACGACGGTTTTTGAAAAATCATCGTTGTATTCTCACTAAGAGGAGGATTACACGATGATTTATTAAAACCGTCGTGTAATCTCCGTCGTCTAAGTCAACTTTTATAGTAGTGTATAATACACATACCTCATAGTATTATTTACTAAGAAATAGAAATTAAAAAAATTCAAAGAAACTCAATAAAAAAATGGCCAGTGACAATCCACCAGCAGACCCCCCACGCTGACGATGAGCACCCCCCTGTCGAAGAAGACCCCCTCCCTCCCCCTGACACCTGTGGAGAGCGCCCCCCTCCTCGATGCCGATGAATACCACCTCCCTCCCCTAGCCAGATTTGCGCCCCCTGCCGACGCTGACGAAGACAACCCCCCTGCGAACCAAATCTGCACCCCCTCCCTGACGCTGGCGATGAGCGAGTCCCCCCCTCCCCCCCCCCCCCCCCCCTCGGCATCCCTCTCTGGCCAGATTCGGCCACCCCGCAACCCAGGCCCCCTTTCTCGAAATGACGAGGCCCTCCCCTCCCCAGGCCGGTAATCCGAAGCGACGGTCCACCCACCCTCGAGCCCGACGATCCCAGGCGATGACTTGGACTCCCCTGACAACGACAAGCCCCCGCCCCCTCGACGTCGAGCCGCCGGTGAGGAGCTCCCCCCCTCTACCCAAGCTTTTCATCGGCCATATCTGGTTTTTTTTTTTATTTCTTTTTTTATTATTTGTTTAATTTACTAATTAGTTTATAATACTATGAGGTAATGTGCATGATAGTTATCATGCACAAACAGCATCCCAGCTATTCGATTATATCGTAACGGTTTAAAAATGAGCTCTATAAATAAGGTATATAAATGAGACTCTACCACAGATTTATCCTTTATTTGATACCCAGACTAAGGACCAATATTTAAACTCGCATTTACTTTTTATTAATTTACGAAAATATGATAAAATGAGTTAAAAAAAAAAGTGAATTCCTTGTACAACTCAGTCTTCCCTTTCTACATACACTCTAAGGGACCGATTAGGAGGGGGGGGGGGGGGGGACAATTAGAGACGGATCCTGGTCTGTTTGGTTGGTAGGTTCCAATTTAAATATTCTAACTCAGTTTTTGTCTTTTTTTAAAAAGTCAACAAAAATTTTAACTAATTTTTTAAAAGTCAATCAACTGTAATCCAAAAATTCTAACTCAAACCGGTGTTCCAAACGGACTTAGATTTTGATTGGAGTTGAGATGAGTTTTGAAAATGTTTGTTTGGTAAAAAAAAAATACTTTTTGGAGTTAAAAAAAAAGTAAAATCTTAAAATGTGTTCGAAAAAAAATATAAACATAGATCTTGTTCCGTTCTTTTTGAAGTTTTATGGGAAAAAAAAATCTTATTTTGACTTGAAATAACAAAATTATGAACTTTTAAATTTTGAGATTTTAAAAAAGATTTGAAGATATAAATAATAAAAAGTAATTTTGAGTTAAAAAAAGAAAAAAAGAAAAAAAAGGAATGCTAATTATACTTCCTACAACAGTTTCGTATACATTCGTTGCTTGCTTTAATTTACTGCCATGTGTCTACTTCTTCCCCCTTTTAAAAAAGTTGTAAATAGCAACCACTATTTTAATTGAAATAACAAGTTTGCCATTGCTAATATGAAGTGTAAGGTGAGACCCACAATAGTTTTTTCTCTCCCCTTCACGTCCCCATCCCATCGTGATTAATCTCTTCGTCACCTTAAATTAAATAATAAAAGAAGAAGAAGAAGAAACTTACGAGAAGTAAATAATAATGGAAAAACAAGAAACAACCATAACGGAAGCATACATACATATGAAAACAATAATAACACCTAATAGCAAAGGGCAACTTATTTTAATACCTGGTTGCTATCTTGAAGGAAAAAAGCCTAGACCTTCACCTCCAAGAATACCACCTGTTATGCATCATTAAAACCTTTCTAGATTAAAATCAAGGGGAAAAACCTCTGAAATGAAAAAAATAGTAATGTTAATTAAAGTAATGTTTCTTGATCTCTTGACGGCACCTTTAATGAACCAAATATCCTTTCTATTGATTGACAGAACATGAGAGTATAGAGCATCATTAAATCCATCTCTTTCGGCAAACACTTTCCAATTAAATCAATCTGCCTTCAATTGTTCAAAATCTGAAACCAATCAGAAAAGACAATATTATTAAAAACAGTTGTTGAAGAGCAAAAAATAAAAAAAAAAATGATAAAAAATAAAAAAAAATGAAAGAAAGAGATTTAAATAAAATAAAAACTGTAGCACTCTGCATTCTCTTAAAATTCAATGCTGAGTTACAACATTACACATCCAATTTCACAAATATTTAACGCATTTCTTCTCAAAATATATATAAAAAACAATGCTTTTTTTAAACAGAATCAAACTTAGTAATATGACTATCCAATTCCACAGAGAATATAAAGATAATACTAAGAATATTGGTAAGGGATGTTCTTACCATGATGTACATATAATTTGGTAAAAGGACAAGTACATGACATGTGAAATGGTGGTCACTTTCTAGCTTATTTCGACGAAGAAGAAGAAGGCGTTGTATTTTCTTCATTATTCTGAATCTTCTAATCGTTACCAGCCATATCTTCTTCATAATTTTGGTCCTGAAATTACAGATAAAACACATAGATACAAGTCGTTTGAATATCTCTGTTCGTGTTTATAACTTTTTTAATATTTGATTCTTTTCTAGGTAAGCTGTATAATTAAAGGATGCATGCATAAATTAAACGAGTAAACTCAAATTCTGAAGTGTTGAGCAAACTGAGTGTCCCACTTAACCGTGAACACAAATAATTTTAAATCAAAGTTTTCATGAAGGTGAGAGGATGCATACCGAAGTTTCTGAGAACAACCATTGTATTTCTATGTATGTGTCTTCCCAAATCTTTCTCATGCTCCTATTGAGATCACCCTCCCATAGCTCTACGATTGATTTGGCTTCTTCCAGAGTTTCAAAAAGAAAGTCCGAACCATAGAACGAAAGAGGTAGATCGTCTAGTTTTGCAATTATTAATCCGTTCAAGTTCGGGGCGTTTATAGTTCCACGAGAGAAGCTACTCATCTCAGGGCATTCACTCACCATTATTTTCTTCAAATTTGGAAATCGTAACTCTCCATTTCCACTATGAAAGCATTTGAGACTGGGTAAACGATAAAGAGCGAAGATTGTTAATTGGCTGAAAACAATCTCGCTTTCTGCAGCTATTTCATCCTTCATATGATCATTCACATGAATTACTTGTGTCATCTGATTGCATTTATAAATGAAAACCCTTGTGAGTCGTGCTAGACTTTTAGCCGTTGAGGAATTAAATAAATTTATCAGCCCATGACATTTCCACACTACAAGATCTGTTAAGTTCGTGAGCACAACCTGTGTAAAGATTATCAAATTTATCAGTACAAAGGAGATAATTAATCAAAAAAAAAAAAAAAAACATTGTAAGGAGGATTTGTAATCTTGTATTCCCAAAGTATTTCAGCCATCACAATGTCAATGTAAATGTAACACTCTATATATATTGATTTGTGCCTTTTCTGGCAATTCATTACAAATACAAAATTCTAGTAACAAAACTTTCTCGAAACTCTTTTAGCCAATTATTGTATAGCAATCATGGTTGCAGACATATATAGCTTAGCGATAATTTCACAATTGACTCCACCACAAGGTATAGAGTTCAAATCTCCATGTCCTCAAGTTAAAAAACAAAACAAAACAAAACAAAACAAAAAATTGTATTGCAATCGATAATAATGAATCCTTAAACTCGGTTTTTGTTTTTTCCCTGAGCTTTAAAGGAGTGAATAATGCAGAATTGAACACGATTCTGTACTTTTTCCTTAAGTTGGGTTCCATGTAGTCTAATATTCTAATGGTTTATCAATCCAAATTAAATAGTTAATCTTTAGGGTTATTTTCACAACTGATCTTCAATTTTACAATCAGTTTCATGTTAGTCCATAACTTTTAATTTCATAGGTCACACTATCTTAAACTTTCTTAGAAATACAAGATGAGAAAACTAAAGCTGGGAATTTGGGCGGGCCGGCCCGGCCCGGCCCAAGCCCGATGGGCTTTTTCAAAAATCCGGGCCGGGACAGCCCGTCCCAATGCAAATCCGGGCCGGGCCGGGCCCGCCCGGATTTTTGAAACATAAGCCCAGCCCGGCCCATGGGCTTAGAGCGGGCCGGGAGCGGGCCATGGGCTTAAATTTTAAATTTAATATTTTTGATTAAATATTACTAAATTGAAAAATAAATTAAGCATATAATAAAAATAAAAATTTAAAAAAAATAAGGATACAAAAAATAGAATATAAAATTGAAATTTAAAATTTTATTGATGTCATGATTGCCTCATTAAAAACTTTACTAAGTAAAACCCATTGGGATAAAACCTCAGTAAAGAAAAAAGAGTGCAATCTTAATTCATATTTACAATTTTACAATGAAAAAAATATATCAATCAGCATCAGCAACCGGAAAAGGGAGCCGCATGAGCATTGTCAATATCATCGTCATCGATTATGGTCATTTCGTTAAAGTGTTGGAGTATCTCTTGATCTTCTACTGTATATTGCAACCTTTTATCTGCATGTTCCCAATCTTTTAGGCATGTAAGCACCTCGACCATCTCAGGTGTTAATGAGGTCCTCCGATCTTCAATTATCCTTCCAGCTGTGCTGAATGCTGATTCAGAAGAAACTGTCGAAACAGGAATAGTTAAGATGTCACGTGCTAAACGGGAAAGCACTGGAAAATTTGTCGACTGCAACCTCCACCAATCTAAAATTTTGAAATCTTCAGTATTTGTAGTTGAGTCTAGCAGTGAAAAATCTGTATCTAAGTATTTTGTGAGCTCCGAGTGTGTCGTACTCGTGGTAGTTGAACTTGCTGAAAGTGGACGAGTAACACTCGAACTTGATGAAGAGCCCGATCTTGCTGGAGCAGAGAAAAAACCCAAAACTTTTTTCTTTTTCCGATCACCAACAGTTGGAAGAGTTTCTTCGGTTTCAATGTTAACTTGCTGCCCGAATTTATTCTGATAACTTGCAAAAATCTCAAATAACTTGTATTTAGTGTTATTAAATGTTAAAGAATACGTTGAAGCAAAATCTACATTCATATGTTCAGAAATATGAGTAAGACCATTTAATTTAACTATAGGATTTAAAACAATGGCAAGGCAATATAATAAAGGCATGTTATTGTGATCCCAATATTTCATAAACTTTGTCTCCATTTTTTCTACTATTAGTTTAAATAAATCATCATTTCTATAGTCAGAAAATAATGAAGAAATAAGCATTAATTGGGTGAAAACTAATGGAGAAGTGGGATAATAAACACCAGACAATAAAACAGTAGCATCATAAAAAGTTTCTAAAAAAAGAATCATTCTTTCAGCAATAAACCAATCAACATCAGATAATAAAATCATATTATTCTTTGTATTATAAAACATAGAAATAACATTCTTATATTCTATTGCATTTTTCAACATTAAATAAGTTGAGTTCCACCTTACCGGCATATCAGTCCCAAATTTTCGAGGTTTTAAACCTTCTGCTTTGCAATACCTCTTAAAGTCAGCAATGCGAGGATTTGAATTATGTATCCAAAGGAGAGCATTACGAATATTTTCAATGTTACTACTTACCAACTTCATACCTGATTTTACAATGAGGTTGATAATATGACATGCACAACGTTGATGTAATAAAATTCCACCAATATATTCTGACAAGTTGTTCTCAAGAAAACGAATTGCAGCGGTATTTGCCGAAGCATTATCTAGGGTGATTGAAATAATGCAATTGCTAATGCCAAATTCATTTAAAACACTCATAATATTATCATTAATATTTAAAGCATTGTGAGATTGATCAATAAGTCTAAAGCCAATAATTCTTTTTTGTAATTGCCATTGGGGATCTAAATAATGTGAAACTACACTAATATAATCTTGGTTTGACCTAGCAGCCCAAATATCAGATGTCAATGCAATACAAAATGTGTTTGTATTCATATAAGATATTAATGTAGTGCGTTTTTTACTATAATAAGATATAATATCACTCCTAATAGTTTTTCTAGTAACGGCTTTAAATTGTGGACAAAAAGATCTTTGAATATGCTCTTCATAAAAAGTATTTTCACCAAAACTAATAGGTAAATCTGTAGAGGCAATTAAACGAGCTAAAGATTCTCTAGCTACCATGGGATCATAAGAAAAAGTACCTATTGAGCCATCGGAGTTGAATTTTAGAGTGCTTTGTGTCGGCTCCCTTCCCTTGTAATGTTTCTCGGCACATTTTTCGGCATGGGCTAATAAGTGGCGGGTCCCACTTGAGCTGTTAGCAGTCAAACTTTTTTGGTAAAACTTACATTTTGCTAGTCTTTTTTGTATTTTTTTGCCGTCGGGGCCGAAGTCCTCTTTCTGCACAACATCGAAAAATTGCCAAGCACGTGAAATTTTAGTAGCAGTACCTTTTGGCTTTTTGGGTGGACAACTGGTGCTTCCCGAACTACTTCTTGATGGTGCCAACATTGGACTTGGTGGTATTGGAGTATTGAAACTCCTACGTCTGATATCAGGGACATTGTCGCCAGCCTCCATACGGGAAATCTCCACTTCTTCGATGTTGTGCTCATCCATCCCGTAGTAATCATCATCAAGATCAACAATTGGGTGTTGAACATTTGGATTTGGATCCATTTTGAATTTTTTTTTTTTTGTAGGAAAGTAAGTATTAGAAATTTAAAATATAGAAATAATGAGTATGACAATATGAGTTATTAAAAAGTAGAGAAATAACAAGAATGTGGATTTTAAAAATAATGAGAATATGAGTTATTGTAAATTTAGGAGATTAGACAAAAAAAAATTATAGAATATTAATTATTGAATAATGAGAATTGAGAAATTGGAATTTGGAAATAAGAGAATATAGAGAAATAAATTAGAGAATAAGAGATTGAAAGGAGAGATGAGAGAAGATGTGTGAAAAAATGAAAAAAATAGAAGGGGTATTTATAGAATGGGAGTTCGGAGAATTAAATTTAAAAAAAAAAAAAATTAAAACCTTATTATAGCCGTTGGGATATATTATAGCCGTTGGGATATATTATACTTATTATATGATATAAGTATATTGCCGTTGGAGTCCAACGGCTCTTACTCCAACGGCTCTTTTGACTTTTTTTTTTTTTAATATATATAATATAATTTTATAATATTAATATTTAATATATATGATATAAGTATATTGCCGTTGGAGTCCAACGGCTAGAGGTGGGAATTTGGGCCGGGCCAAACGGGTCGGCCCGCGGCCCGTAATTCAGGCCCGGCCCATGGCCCGGCCCGGCCCGCATTTTATCGGGCCGGTAAAAGCCCAGCCCTAGAGTAAAAGGCGGGCTGGGCTCTCCTCTTAGGCCCAGCGGGCCGGGCCGGCCCGGCCCGAATATTTAAGCCCGATGGGCCGGTCCGGCCCGCCCGTTATTAAAAATTATATATATTAATTTATTAAAAATTTTAATTTTTTTATTAAAAAATATATATATATTAAATATTAATATTATAAAATTATATTATATATTAAAAAAAAAAGAAAAGAAAAGTCAAAAGAGCCGTTGGAGTAAGAGCCGTTGGACTCCAACGGCAATATACTTATATCATATATATTAAATATTAATATTATAAAATTATATTATATATATTAAAAAAAAAAAAAAAAGTCAAAAGAGCCGTTGGAGTAAGAGCCGTTGGACTCCAACGGCAATATACTTATATCATATAATAAGTATAATATATCCCAACGGCTATAATATATCCCAACGGCTATAATAAGTTTTTAATTTTTTTTTTTTAAATTTAATTCTCCCAACTCCCATTCTATAAATACCCCTTCTATTTTTTCATTTTTTCACATATCTTCTCTCATCTCTCCTTTCAATTTCTTATTCTCTAATTTATTTCTCTATATTCTCTTATTTCCAAATTCCAATTTCTCAATTCTCATTATTCAATAATTAATATTCTATAATTTTTTTTTGTCTAATCTCCTAAATTTACAATAACTCATATTCTCATTATTTTTAAAATCCACATTCTTGTTATTTCTCTACTTTTTAATAACTCATATTGTCATACTCATTATTTCTATATTTTAAATTTCTAATACTTACTTTCCTACAAAAAAAAAAAAATTCAAAATGGATCCAAATCCAAATGTTCAACACCCAATTGTTGATCTTGATGATGATTACTACGGGATGGATGAGCACAACATCGAAGAAGTGGAGATTTCCCGTATGGAGGCTGGCGACAATGTCCCTGATATCAGACGTAGGAGTTTCAATACTCCAATACCACCAAGTCCAATGTTGGCACCATCAAGAAGTAGTTCGGGAAGCACCAGTTGTCCACCCAAAAAGCCAAAAGGTACTGCTACTAAAATTTCACGTGCTTGGCAATTTTTCGATGTTGTGCAGAAAGAGGACTTCGGCCCCGACGGCAAAAAAATACAAAAAAGACTAGCAAAATGTAAGTTTTGCCAAAAAAGTTTGACTGCTAACAGCTCAAGTGGGACCCGCCACTTATTAGCCCATGCCGAAAAATGTGCCGAGAAACATTACAAGGGAAGGGAGCCGACACAAAGCACTCTAAAATTCAACTCCGATGGCTCAATAGGTACTTTTTCTTATGATCCCATGGTAGCTAGAGAATCTTTAGCTCGTTTAATTGCCTCTACAGATTTACCTATTAGTTTTGGTGAAAATACTTTTTATGAAGAGCATATTCAAAGATCTTTTTGTCCACAATTTAAAGCCGTTACTAGAAAAACTATTAGGAGTGATATTATATCTTATTATAGTAAAAAACGCACTACATTAATATCTTATATGAATACAAACACATTTTGTATTGCATTGACATCTGATATTTGGGCTGCTAGGTCAAACCAAGATTATATTAGTGTAGTTTCACATTATTTAGATCCCCAATGGCAATTACAAAAAAGAATTATTGGCTTTAGACTTATTGATCAATCTCACAATGCTTTAAATATTAATGATAATATTATGAGTGTTTTAAATGAATTTGGCATTAGCAATTGCATTATTTCAATCACCCTAGATAATGCTTCGGCAAATACCGCTGCAATTCGTTTTCTTGAGAACAACTTGTCAGAATATATTGGTGGAATTTTATTACATCAACGTTGTGCATGTCATATTATCAACCTCATTGTAAAATCAGGTATGAAGTTGGTAAGTAGTAACATTGAAAATATTCGTAATGCTCTCCTTTGGATACATAATTCAAATCCTCGCATTGCTGACTTTAAGAGGTATTGCAAAGCAGAAGGTTTAAAACCTCGAAAATTTGGGACTGATATGCCGGTAAGGTGGAACTCAACTTATTTAATGTTGAAAAATGCAATAGAATATAAGAATGTTATTTCTATGTTTTATAATACAAAGAATAATATGATTTTATTATCTGATGTTGATTGGTTTATTGCTGAAAGAATGATTCTTTTTTTAGAAACTTTTTATGATGCTACTGTTTTATTGTCTGGTGTTTATTATCCCACTTCTCCATTAGTTTTCACCCAATTAATGCTTATTTCTTCATTATTTTCTGACTATAGAAATGATGATTTATTTAAACTAATAGTAGAAAAAATGGAGACAAAGTTTATGAAATATTGGGATCACAATAACATGCCTTTATTATATTGCCTTGCCATTGTTTTAAATCCTATAGTTAAATTAAATGGTCTTTATAATGGTCTTACTCATATTTCTGAACATATGAATGTAGATTTTGCTTCAACGTATTCTTTAACATTTAATAACACTAAATACAAGTTATTTGAGATTTTTGCAAGTTATCAGAATAAATTCGGGCAGCAAGTTAACATTGAAACCGAAGAAACTCTTCCAACTGTTGGTGATCGGAAAAAGAAAAAAGTTTTGGGTTTTTTCTCTGCTCCAGCAAGATCGGGCTCTTCATCAAGTTCGAGTGTTACTCGTCCACTTTCAGCAAGTTCAACTACCACGAGTACGACACACTCGGAGCTCACAAAATACTTAGATACAGATTTTTCACTGCTAGACTCAACTACAAATACTGAAGATTTCAAAATTTTAGATTGGTGGAGGTTGCAGTCGACAAATTTTCCAGTGCTTTCCCGTTTAGCACGTGACATCTTAACTATTCCTGTTTCGACAGTTTCTTCTGAATCAGCATTCAGCACAGCTGGAAGGATAATTGAAGATCGGAGGACCTCATTAACACCTGAGATGGTCGAGGTGCTTACATGCCTAAAAGATTGGGAACATGCAGATAAAAGGTTGCAATATACAGTAGAAGATCAAGAGATACTCCAACACTTTAACGAAATGACCATAATCGATGACGATGATATTGACAATGCTCATGCGGCTCCCTTTTCCGGTTGCTGATGCTGATTGATATATTTTTTTCATTGTAAAATTGTAAATATGAATTAAGATTGCACTCTTTTTTCTTTACTGAGGTTTTATCCCAATGGGTTTTACTTAGTAAAGTTTTTAATGAGGCAATCATGACATCAATAAAATTTTAAATTTCAATTTTATATTCTATTTTTTTGTATCCTTATTTTTTTTAAATTTTTATTTTTATTATATGCTTAATTTATTTTTCAATTTAGTAATATTTAATCAAAAATATTAAATTTAAAATTTAAGCCCATGGGCCGCTCCCGGCCCGCTCTAAGCCCATGGGCCGGGCTGGGCTTATGTTTCAAAAATCCGGGCGGGCCCGGCCCGGCCCGGATTTGCATTGGGACGGGCTGTCCCGGCCCGGATTTTTGAAAAAGCCCATCGGGCTTGGGCCGGGCCGCACCGGCCCGCCCAAATTCCCAGCTCTACCAACGGCTCTTACTCCAACGGCTCTTTTGACTTTTCTTTTCTTTTTTTTTTAATATATATAATATAATTTTATAATATTAATATTTAATATATATATATTTTTTAATAAAAAAAATTAAAATTTTTAATAAATTAATATATATAATTTTTAATAACGGGCGGGCCGGACCGGCCCATCGGGCTTAAATATTCGGGCCGGGCCGGCCCGGCCCGCTGGGCCTAAGAGGAGAGCCCAGCCCGCCTTTTACTCTAGGGCTGGGCTTTTACCGGCCCAATAAAATGCGGGCCGGGCCTGAATTACGGGCCGCGGGCCGACCCGTTTGGCCCGGCCCAAATTCCCACCTCTAGAGAAAACAATTAAATTTCTTAAACTGCTTTGAATGGAACAGTTAATTAAATATGTCTCCCTAACAGAGCATGTACACATAGTTCAAGAAATTCTCACAAGATGAATAAGCAAGATCCTTACTTGTTTAGTTACTCTAATTACTTAATTGGTTATATGAAGGAAACTTGAGTGTTAATCTAATTACTTTTTATTCCTTTGTTTTCTTGACGAATAAAGTATCTGATGTTTATTTCTCCTAATTTTACTATTTGGTAATCCTATAAGATGATTGAAACAGTACAAAAAGGCAAGAGATTAATAAATTATTGCAAATCCAAAAATAGTGAATCCTTAAAATACTAAACTAGGTTTTAGTTTTTTCCCGAGCTTTAGAGGACTGTAAAATGCAGAGTAGAACAATATCCTTGAGATAATATACTTTTTCTTAAGTTGCGTTCCTAGTAGACCGATATTCTAATGGTCTATTTAAAAAAAAAAAATCTAATGGTTTATCAATCTAAAATGATTAATCTTTAAGGTGTTATTTGGCCCGCGCACGCGCACACACATATATATATATATATATATATATAGAGGTTAGGATGGGAAAGTTTGAACCTTTTTAGGTGTTTGGGAGAGAAAAAAATGGTTGTGCTTTGCATTTCAAAAAAGGATATCTTATTTGAGAATCCACTTTGGATTGTACAGAGGCGTACGTATTAGAACGTCCCCTAGTGTATTTCTATATACTCTAGTATAGGTTTGATTTCTAACGATATTTCTAGTGGACCAATATTCTATTGGTTTATTGTCAATTGATTTTTTTTCCCACCTATTCTGACTTAGATTTGTTTGTCAATTGCCTATGTTTTAATTTTTTCTTTAGTGCGTGATCAATTGATTATGTTTTAATCTATGTACAATGTACAAGCAATCTATCGCATTAGATCGAACTTGCTGTTAGATAATAGAAAAGTTAGAGAATGAAAGCCAAATAAGAAATTAAAAGAGAAAAGAAAAAAGAAAAAATAATTACTATAAAAAAATTACCTTTGAATTGAACAGAATTTCTTGAGCCATTCTTCTCTCTTCTACTTCTTCCACAGTAGTACTTGTTGAAGGTGTGGACTTGGCAATGAATGTCCGTAATTCAGGACAATCATCAATGGATAGTTGTAATAGTGATGGAAATTCAATGGTAAAATGATCATCTGCTTGACAAAACCTTTTGAGATTTGGAAGACGTTCAAGCTCAAGAGATTCAAGTTTGGGGAATGAGATCTTCTTCAACTCTCTTTCTTCGGCATCTCCTGCTTCTTCTATGACTATTAATACCTCTTCTATGAGATCACACGCGGTTATCCTTAGCTTCTTAAGCTGTTGAAGGCTTTCAAGCGTAGCTAAAGCCCAAACAGAGAACAAATTATCGCAACTATAAATAGTCAACTCTTGTAGATTGATAAACACAACCTGCAAAGATGACTTTAATTTTGTGAATGATTTAATTGAAACACAATAGTATCATTGGTTCTGATCTAAATTAACAAATCATTTCAATGTAAATTCGTACAAATTCAAAGAGAAAGCAAATAAAACAAAAGAAAAATTGTTAAAAATTTGGTGAATGAAATATTTTTATTTTTATTTTTATTTTTTGAATATACATTTATAGAAAAAGGTTTAGGTAGTAAAAACCAATTAATTTGTATTTCTCGAAAGATTAAATGCAGAATTATAATTATGATTTTTTTTTCATTTCTATATGTTGATCGGTCAACATGGTAATACTTTAATCTCTAAGTTTTCCAACGAATTAAAATAATTGATTTCTTTTAAATTGATTGTATTATTCAATAAAGAACAGTGAATAATGATGTTCAATAAAATATACATGCATAAGTAGTAAGTAGTGTTAATAATTCGGGCCTGCGTTTTGGTTCTTATTGCGAAATATAACGAGGACAAAAGAAGAAATTAGAAAAGGAAACATTAATGAAATTAATAATAAATAAACGATAAAAAGAGCAGCAGGGGCTACCTTGGTATTGAAGAGAGGACGAGGCCGTTCAATTTCTGCATCAATATTTGATCTTGTAGGTATAGACGCTGTGCTTTCGAGGTTTTCCAGTTTGAAATGCTGCAGACACTTCAAGTCCTGAAAACTGCTTATATCTAATTCATTGATAAGATGTCTAACACCAGGGATATTCGTCAAGCACAAATCATCAGACTTTTTCATCAACCTTTGAAAGCCATCCTCATATAACAATCGACTTGTATCCTCGAGCTGGTTGACCCACAACACTCTTGTTCTTGATTCGTAGGGAGAATTATAAAACTTTCCAATTAGTATGCGATACCTTTCCAAATTCAGATGATTAAACATGTCTTCTGGTACAACACTACCATCTTGTGTGTATAAATGCAAAACTCTTAGCTGTGGGAGATGTTTAATTTCACCAAGACTGGCATTACTTCGTTCACCTGCACTACGACTCAATCCTTCAGTTTCCCACTCTACGTTATAGACACCCTCCATATACAACTCTTCTAGCTTTACCAAACTCGAGATGACGTTTGGTTCAATCACCTTGAGCCTTCCACAACCATTCAGATTTAACACTTGTAGACGGCTCAAGTTTCCTATTTCTTTCGGCAACACCACCAGACCATCAGAATCTGAAAGATCAAGAATCACTAAATTCTTCAGCTCTCCAATTATAGCTATGTCGACAACTTCTTCATTGCAAATTCTCAAATGTAATGCTTTGAGATTTTGAAGTGAACGAAATGATGAAGCCAGCTGTTTTCCGCCTGTAAAATCCAAACGCAATGCTTTCAGCTCTTTGGTTTCTTCAAAGAATTTGTCAGGAATTTCTAGGCCATCGGGGTCACTCAACATTAGTAACTTAAGCCTTGGACTTGCCAGCCTTTCAGGAAGTTGATCATTAATACCACCACCACCTCCAGGGATTGAAATTGCATACAAGTCTTTGAAATTGTCCCTGTTCATACAATCTTCCAACCTAACACTCTCTCTGAGGCAACACATGGGATTCTTCTCTAATTCAGAGGCAACTGATATGGCAACATCACGGATAATATCATGCACCTTAACTGTTCTCGGATAATGACCATCCGACAGCAAACAATAAGCTTTGAGGTTATTTACCAATGATTCCACCTTGTCACTTGCCTCTTTTAACGTATAAACACATCGAAACAGGTCCAAAACCATAACATAACCCGTCAGTTCCTGAAGAGACACATTTTCATCTTCATTATATGCACCACAAATTAGCAATAGTGACTTTGCTTCATTTCCTAACGCATCGAAACTTGTCTTGAAACACCTGTTTATCTTTCCGTAAATTTCACTTTCTGTGGGCGATCGCTTCAGTTCCAGCAAGGCATTTCTCCAAAAAGACAAGCTCTTATTAATCTTCAATGCACTTGCAATTGTCACAATGGCAAGAGGTAAGCCTCCACATTCTCCAATCACTTCAGTTGCCAAAGATTCAAACTCAGGTTTTACATCACCCACTATTTTGTTAAACAAATTTGCTGCCTCTTCATCAGTTAAACTTTTGAGCTGGAAAGTAGTCTTCTCATCAGCACCCATGGCCTTGCATACTTCTTGAGATCTAGAGGTCACTATTATCTTGCATTCCTTGTTATCATCATTAAAACGGATTCCAACTTCAAACAGGTCAAGCTCCTCCCAAACATCATCTAGAACTATAAGAATCTTCTTTTCCTGTTTTAATCTTTCTCCGAGTCGCTCTGCTCTGGTGGATACGACTTCTTTCTCGAACTTTAGGCCTAACTGATCCGCAATCTCTTGTTGAATCCTCTCAATGTTAGAATTTTGTGATACGACAGCCATTATTTGCTTGCTAAATAGATTTCCTTCCTTAGCTAGACGTGCGACTTCTTTAGCGAGCATGGTTTTACCAATGCCACCAATGCCACTCAATCCAATTATTCTAACCTCAGGATTTCGCAAGGCCTCCATCATTCTGCTCAGAGTAGCCTTTCTCGTCTCAAACTTCTCAAAGTCTTTTTGTTCGAAAGAAAGTTGTACAGCAGGACGGAAGGAAATATCATTGCCAAAATTGTTCGCCATTTCGATCACACGTGCAATTTCCTCAGCCATCTCCTTTGCCGTCTTGCTTAACCGCCGCCGCAATGCCAAGTTTGGGAGGGGCCAGCGACATGAACACCTCGCCCTTGTGTGGTCTGGATCAGGTTCTAGGAAACATTTTGCCCGCTCTGATTTAGCTGTCGCATCCTTTTGCCAATCTTGAACGTGTCCCACAATGGCATCTCCCTCGTTTTTGGCTCGTTCGGCGTGGCTCTGAATCCTGTTAATGATACCATCGAGCTCTTGAATCTGGTTTTTGTGATTTTCTATTTTGTCGTTGTAGGAAAACAGATACTGCAGTTGATGGCCCGCTTGTCCAATCGTATAGTCATAAATAGTTCCGAAAATTGTACAACCAATTGTAGCAAGGCACTCCATCACTAACGTTAATATTTCGTTTTTGCTCGTTGTTTGCTCTCTGAAAGTGGTGAGAAATAGAAGACTGTTTAACAATGTATATCTCTCAACTTTTCTAGAGTGTTCTTTTGTAAAAGTTTTATTACAATATCTAGTCCGTTGAAAAGAGTTCTAGGAATATATAATAACTACATATATAAAAGAAAAATACTAAAGACATCTATTCTAATTCTAATTCTAACTTTTAAGTATCACTTTATGTGTGAATTATCATTCTTTTATTGATATGATTGTCACATCAATCAAAACTATCTACTATTAAAAAGGTGATAACTTACTGCCACGTATTAGAAGAGTATCAATAGAAAGATTCTCAAGTACTGTTTGCTTTGTGGCTGGCATTGGAAGAAATTTTTTTTTCCCACGAATCATGGGTGTCAATTACTAAAGAAGCATAGGGTACATTGCAGGAAGAGTTCCAAGGAACTGAAAAGTTACACATTGTCCAATTGCAGACTCATAGAAGAGATTTCGAGAATATTAAAATTGTGAGACCGTGATAGATCATTATTCAAGAATAAAAGAGACTGTTGACTAAACGAGAGCCTATGGTGAACTCAATTATGACAAGGCAAACTATTCAAGAGATATTAATTTCTTGTATAGACAAATATGATGCTATAATTTCTACTATCCAATATTCGAAGACGAGCACCAATATTTAAGAAGTAATGAACACGTGCCCACAGACACTACTACTGTTCGTGGACAAGAGATCTAGAATAGCAAAGAAGACTTATTGACGCTCTTACTTGATAATTTTTTTAAAAAAAGCTTTGTCATAAGTACTAATCTAGATTCTCCAAATGTACGAATATCATGTAAAAAAATTTATTGTTCATAAAAATATGAATTAGAATATATCTTATGATTTAATAAATTTTTTTAGATTTCCTATGCGTCTTTCAATTCAACTGTTTATTCTAACATTCTACTATTGAAGTTTTAGTAAAATCATCTAGTTAATTGAAGAAAGCTCTAGGTAATAAATAATCGTCACATATGCTTTTATCATTTACTTCAAACAATATGCCAATTCAAGGCTTTTAAATTTAAGAGCACCAGTGCACCAGATTTGGAAAAAGAAGCCGTAAATTTTTTATTTTTTATTTTTTGTAATTTTATTTTAAGCAAATTACTCAAATAACTACATTTTTTCCATCCATTGACCAACATGACATAAATTCTCTCATCTTGATCAACATGACACAAACTTTAGTTTAATTTTATGTCGAATTGATCTAATGTTGTTTTTTTGTGTCATCTTAGTACAATAGTCTTTAAATTTGAGTCATTCAAGTATTTTTCCCTTCTTCTTCTTTTTTTTTTTTCCCCCCTCCTATCTATCTTCATTTTACGTTGCCGTAAAAGCTATAAAAGGTTTAGGTACTACCTTGAGAAACAAATTTGGTATAATCTAAAGAAAATTAAATGTTGAATGTTGTACACTTTTTCTAAAGAAAATAAAATGTTGAAAACGAGGTAAGAATTTTTTTTGGGGTAAGAAAACGCTAGAAAATTTTAATCGTAAATTTAAAAATAAAAAATTGGTAAGAAAATGGATATGAGAAACGTGCACTGGTTTTCAAAAAGGGTGAAAATGAATTAACAAATAAGAAAACAATAGATGGCAGAAATGAAAAAAAAAAAAAGGGATTATTTACCTTTTATTACTTTTTATTTTTTCTTTTATTCAGAAAGTATAACCTACGCTTTGAAGTTTAATATTTTTTTATCATTAGATTATATTTAATATATAAATTCATACCCTTTCTCGAGAAACACTTAATTTTGATCAAAAGATTCCCACAATATCCTTAATTAAGTTTTATTTCCATTTTTGTATCTTGTAGTTTGCTTTTATTTAGAAAGTATATCAAGTATTTTTACACCATTCTATGCATTTAATAGACAAATATATACATTTTCGAGGACCAACACTTTTTTTAACCATAAAATGTCTAAAAATACCCTTAAAAAGAAAAAAAAAAATGACAAAACGTCTAATTTTCCCAATAAAAGATTCAGACTTCTCAACTCGACCACCATCACGATCCAGTCCGTTCCCATTCCGCCATCACCCACCCCTTTTCTAGCCTGCCTTAGCCTACTCTGCCACTAAGCATCCTTTTTTCTTCGCCTAACAAGAGCTATATAGACGCCTGGGAAGAGTGGGTCAGAAGGGGCAGAATGGGGACGATGATGGGTTAGCATATTTCCTCACTTGTGTAGGTAAAATGGTGAAATTGTTAAAATGGTTATATGAAGCTTAAATTGGGGTAAAAGGTCATCATAAAGTCTTTAATTAAAAACAAAACAAAACAAAACAAAACAAGAAACCTAAAAGGAATTCAGACTTATTAATAGTGCTAAGGTGACTCTAGGTTTGTAAGGCAGTGGGATGAGATTGTTTAAGTCATTCTCGTAAAATTTTGAATTTGCCATTAAGAATGTATAATTTATGAATTCTATGTTTATTTTGTGTGCTTGATTTTCTTGGTTTGGTATGTTAAACATTCTCAAATATTATTAAGACATAAGTAGGGAGGTGCCATGAGACAGTATAGATGCCGGTGATAGGCTGATGTAGGGCTGCGTAAACGTTTAGGTGAGATAAGTAATTAGGGTTTCTACAAAAAAAAAAAATGATTATGATTTTATTTGTTTTTCTCTTCAAATTAGAATTTGTTTAATTGTTATGTATTTTTCCTTTTAAGGGTGTTTTGAGTAGTTTTAGGTGAAAATTAGGTTTGATCGAGAAAAAAAATATAAGTGTAATTTCTAATATAATTAATGATATAAAAATGTAGAACTTCAAAATACGGTATACTTTTCGAATAAAAAAATACATGATATAAATATGTAAATGACACCTAATTTTAGTTAAAATATTTCTTGATATTTCGTGGATTTTTGGATCAAAATTATATGTTAACTAAGAAATATAGTATAAATTTGTATATTAAACGCAATCTAATTGTATAAAAATGTAAACTTTTAAACGAAATACTTTATTAATTAAAACAAAATACAATATATAAGAAATAAATAATCCAAAAAGAAAGAAAAGTAACAGTAAAAATCAATACGTAATATACTAAATTTTGTTTTATCTATTTCTCTTTCTTTCTCTTCTACCCTCTCACTCCCCTACAAGCGACAAGCCTCCCCTCTCTCTTCCTCTAACGACCACCTCTCTCGGTGCTTGATCCTCCGCCACCCACTTTGATCCTCCGCCGCTAGCTTTGATCCTCCACCACCATCTCTAAACCTCCCACGCGAGCTCCATTCATTGCTACCAGCTCCGATCCTCCCACAAGAGCTCCGTTCTCCACTGCCTGCTCTGCTTCCTCTACTATATAATGACCTATGCATTCTTTTGGTATGATATTGTCCGCTTTGGATCTCGTGTCCTCACGGTTTTGCTCTTAGACTCACCCAAAAGGCCTCATACTATTATGAGGTGGTCTCTTTATTTATGAACCATCACATATATCCATCCCCAAACGATGTGAGACTGCATAGCTTATCATTTTCCTTGTAGGGACTGATGACTGTCACATTCATGCAAGACGTATGTCGCACTGCCGTTGATCTATTAGATGCCACGATCGATACCTCCACTATGTTTGCCAAACTCGCAGCGCCACCATTGTCGTCGGAGATCTGAATCTCCTCTGCATGCGGCCACCCTCCGATATCTCCCTTGAAGATTCGAATCTCCTCCGCATATGACCATTGATAACTCTATAACATTGAGTTATTTTGGCATTCTTAAGCTTATATTTTTATTATAATCCTAGTATTTTATCGTAATTTTCCTCCAAAATTATTATGTTGTCTCAAATGTTTAAGCTAATTATGTTAACAGGGTTAAGAGTAGCAATTTGGAGCTTTAATGGAGTCAAAATATCAATAGAATGCTCGAAGGAATTCGGATTCAACTTCCATCACTCGTGGACACCCACCACGCGTGACCATGCACGTTTCTGGCCGTCCGATCAACAAGAAGGAGGCCCAGGATCACGAGTTTACAAAACTCACCCCAGCAGGAGCGTCGTTGGACTTGCGTCAGAGGGACCAGCAGCTGCAGGATTCCATGTGGGCATCCTCAGAAACTCCCACGTGAGCTTGCTTTTTCAACCATTTGTACAGCGCCACGTGCCCCATTTCTTTAGCTTGCCAATCGTCCGTTGCCACTTGTTCACGTAGGACCCTAGGGTTACTTTGTGTCAGCTTTTGCCGAAGCAAAGAGAAAAGAAAAGAAAAGAAAAAATAAATTAAAAAAAAAGGGAAAATTGAAGGAGACGGTGGTTGGAGCTTATAAGTAGAAGCATAGGGATTCGTGCCATGCGTCTTTGGCTGCTGGAGAAGCCGAAAACCAAAGAAGAAAAAAATATTTTAAGTTTTAGGTTTAGTTTTCTACAAAATTAGGGAGAGATTATCTTGAATCATCAAGAAGAGGGAGAAGAAAATTTAAGAGAAGGTTTTGGAGACCTATGACACCTTCAAACTGGGTTTTCTTACTTTATTTTCTTATCTTTTTATTTTTTTTAATTTGAGAATGATTAAACCGTTATTTTGTAGATTTCTATTTTTATTTATGAAGTAATTTTCTTTTCTAGGGATACGAACTATTTGGATTATGATTTTTTGAGTTTTTCTATTTTTAATTAATTGATGTCTATTCCGTTCTATATTGAGTAATTTTATTTGTGCTTAATGCTTGTGAATTTCTGGCCAACTTTTGCATGATTTGGTATTTAATTTGAGACTAAGAAGTGATAATTGAATAAGTCCTTGTTTAATCTACCATGAGATTGTCATAAGTTAGAGATAGTTATGAAACTTGTGCAGCATCATGAATTTCTGGTTCTTATTGAATTATGATAAGTTCTTTGAGACCGAGAGGTGATAAGGTTTATTACATTGTTAATGTTTGAGAAAGGTTAATGAATATATTAGAGAGATTAGCTGGCAACATAGGGAATATACGTTGATTAATTGGATTAGAGGATTTGAATATGATTAATCCGGTGAAATCGGAAACCCTAGATTTTTAGTATTTTGAGTATTTTGTGTTTTTACTTATTTTGTTATTTTAAAAAAAATCTATTTTCGGTCATTCAAATAAAGTTGGAGTTAATATAATTTTGGTATTGGTAATCACAGTTCTCGTAGAAACGATACTTTACTTATCACTTTATTGCTTGTTTACGATATTGTGCACTTGCAATTTTCCGCAACAACCACCCTCCAATCAACCCGCGCACCTCTGTGGTCCCTGTTTGCTCATGTGACATCCTCCGACCTCCTCTGCACCTATGATCTCTCCCTTTTTTCTCCTCTATTGTCCTCCACTCATCGACATATGATCGTGGCCGAGGAGATCCTCTCGAAGCCATTGTGGAGGAGAATGAATCTCCTTAGATGTCCTCTGTAATTTTTCTTGTCAGAGATCGGGCCTCCTTCGAGATCCACCCTCACGCCACCACGAGTAATAATCACCGATTTGATTTGTTGATCTCTCCTCCCTGATTTGATCTTTGTTGATTTTGGTTGATTGTGTATATTTTTTGGATTGTTATTTTGTGGAATTTTGTGAATTGTTCTTTAATTTTAGGTAACAGACCTGAGAATCCGACGGAGTTAGTACTTTCTAGTCAGAAACTAGATGGTTACCGTTTAGTAACTAGGCGGTTACCATCTGGTAACCAGCTACCTAATTGGTAACTTTACGGTTTCCAACTTACTAATCGGTAACAAAGTGGTTACCAATTGGTAACCGGTCGGTATCGTTGATGGATGCTAACCTGTATCATGATGTTTGCTAGCTGGTAACTTAAAATGGTATAATTTGTATTTTAAAATAAATAAATAAATATAATATAATATGATGTTATGTTTTGATATTTTTTATTATTTATTTATTTTCTTTTTGTGTAACAAAAATCAATCCTAGACTTGAACTTATGGCATTTCTCAGAAGTGCCCGAAGTCATTTCATTAGAATCCCACGCTATATAACCTCTTCCTTCTTCGGCATAAACATACAACACATAAAAGAAAGTCTTCCCAATATAACACCTATTTAATCGATTATATTTTCATAAAGAGGAAATTTTAAATTGGGTATAATTATTTATTTAAATTTCATGTTATCAAGTAATTTACATCTGATTTTATACATTTATAATGTCAGGAACTGTCAAATATAAAAAGTTCAGAAATTAATTTATTGAAATTAAAAATTCAAGAATCAAAGTGACAAGATGTACATAAGTTATAATTAAAAAATTAAACAAACAAATTTTACTAAAAAGAAGTAAAGTGAGTAACTTACAGATGGAGGAATTGAAAAGCAACTTGATGAAGAGCAGATAGTTCTCGTCCTTATATGTTTTGCTCTCTTTTGGTTACCAAGATGTGTTTTGAGAAGTAGCTATAAATCAAAGAAAACAATAATGGCAATAAAATGTATCCAGGTGACCAGGTTTATTAGATGATAGTCGTCAAATGAAAAATAAACCAGAGGGAAGGATGGAAACGAAGGAAACCTTGTCGTAATTATAATCATAATATATTAAAAAAAAAAAAAAAAAAGAAACTCAAAAATCATAGTGAGAGGATTTCAGTTTTTTTGTTATTTTGTTTCCTTTTTTTTTGTTTCTGTAGGAAGAAAAATTTAAGGCAAAAATGCATCAATATATCAAGAAAAACCAATAAGACGATCGAATGAAGAAAAAGTAAAGAGCGTACCTTGATTAATAGAGGCTTTGCCCCACCCTTTTGCGTCTGAATTTCTTTTTTTGTTTTTTTGTTTTTTTGTTTTTTTTTTGTTTTTTTTTATGTGTTTTATAGTTCAACTTGAGGTAAAAAAAAAATGTAAAACTGCAAGTAAAGAAGGTTCAATATACGAAGTACAGCAAGAGACACGAAATCAAAAGGAGAAAGGACTCTCTCTCTCTCTCTGTTTTGCAAATTTTCGAAGTAATAATGTGAAATTTCAAGAATTGCAAGAGGCTCAAAATAAAAACCACAAAAAATTTTTTTTTTTTTTTTCAGCAGCTGTTTTAACAAACTTTTGAAATTAAGTCAACTGCAAGAAGAAAAATTTCAACACAAACTACAAGCAGACTCAAAAATCAAAATGACAGGATTTTTTTTTGTAATTTCTTTTTTGTTTTTTTGGTTGTTTTTTGTTTTTTCTGCAAGTTTGGAAAAAAAAAAACTGAAATAATAAAATAAATTGTAAAACTAGAAGAAGAAAAAGTTCACCAAACAAACTGCGAGAAACTCAAAAAATTAAAATGACAGGATTTTAAATTTTTTTTTTTTTTTTTGCAAGAAGAAAATTTTAAGCAAAAACTGCAAGGAGACTCAAAAATCAAATCGAACAAGTACGGAAATGAACGCAGTGTGATGTTGAGTTTGTAGAAATGGAGATGATGATGATCACAAATTAACGAAAAAGGTGCAAAGACAAAACCAAAGACTGTTTACCAGTTGAACATTCAAATTAAATAGCAAAAGAAAAAGGGAAAAGTTAAAAAATAAATAAATAAATAAAATAAAAAGAAAAGAACATGCCCCCATTCGAAGAAGAGAATATTATGTCCCATATCCTGAATACAAAGATAAAAATATGAGCGCTGGAAGCAATGAATGAGTCTTCACGTGCTTTAACCACTTTTGATATTGGTCCACATGGTTGTTGATATTGCACATATCCTTTTTGAGTGATTCCAAGGATTTTCCCAAAAAAAAATAAATAAATAAATGCCCACCTATCAAAAAGATAATGTAGGAGATTCCCGTCAGTAATTTACTAGATATTATCGGAATCAATATTAATAATTGACGGTCTTCGGTCTTCGGAAACTATTCTACTATATTAGTTTTATTAATGTATTAGGTTGTTTTTTATTTTCAATACAAAATGGTGGGCCATCTCGACTTCTGATCACTAAAAATTATTTAGATAGATTACTTTTGATAATGTATAAGAATGTTTTTCATTTTCAAAAAAGAATGCCAACCATCTCCAATTTTAGTTGTCGGTGAGTAATCTAGTAGATTAGATTTGATAACCTACAGAATATTATTTTTTTCAACAAAGAAAGACCGACCATCTTCAGCTCCATTTATCAAAGAATAATTTAGTAGGTTATCAGTGATAATGTCGTTACCCAAACTCGTGGACCTTTCTATTACTATTACTATTATTATTATTATTATTATTATTATTATTTTGTTATAGGGGGAATAGGTTACTTGTTATAACCTATTGTAAGTGAAGATGACTGGACAATTGTAGTAAAAAGAACTATTTTAAAGGGTTGTTATCGTCAATTCCAATTTGACAGAACTAGTATTAAATTGAAAGTTTGGACAACACGATGATGTTGTAACTTTAATGCATAAATTTGTAACAAATTGTATCAATAATGTAACTTTCTTGGTTCAATATGAGAATTCGTCGTTGAGATCAGCTTAGAGAGTGCAACAGTACAGTAGTAAAATTCGAGGCAAGGATCAATAGGGGGCATTTTTTTTTTTTTTTTTTTTTTTTTTTTTTGCAGGAACATGGATTACAGACATACTTTTTCACTGCTTCTCTTATGTCTTGGCAGATTCGATGTCCAAGTGGATCCATAAAATGTTCCAATTCTTTGTGTGGATTTATCAAAACTAACATCCAATGTGACCTATTCTAACCAAGATGAAAACACAATGTTTATATAACTTGAATAATTAATATAAATAATTAATTACGACAATCAAATCATATTTTATCTCTTATCCTAAGGTGATAATAATAATTGTCCAAGGTAAAATTAAATTGCACTCGTGTCGTTGTGATTGGTCTTCATGAAGGTACCGCCTAAGTTAGTTTTTGTTTTAATTTGTTTTGGTTTTGGTTTTTTTGTTTTTTGTTTTTTTAATATACACTAGTTAAAATGCAGGTATAAAGCGTGTCACGTGACGAGTTTAGGACCCACACGAAATAGACAAAACAAAATAAAATAAAGTAAAACAGAAACTAAAAAAATTATTTTTTTAATTAATTTTTTATTTAAAAATATCACGTCTGTCAGACTTAGGACCTACCACGTGACGGATGGGAGGCAAGGACGTAAGGCATTATCCTTTTAAATAAGGTAATAGATATATATATATAGACGAATGAACCCAGTTATTTTCAATACAACAAAAGCCTCACCTTCCGTCATAAACTATAAAATAAAAAATAAATAAATAATGAAAATAGAACATTAGTCAACTTCCTACGACATGGTCTGTCGTTGTCGTTTATAGCTTTTAAAAGATCTAATTTAACCGGCTCAACCAATTACTCTGGTTACCAATCGAATTAAATGCCCTTCTAGCTTGATTAGACCAAAAGATCAAAATATACGGTGCAGATTAAACTATTGATTAGTTTGCCTTGCAGAGGAAAACCTTCCAAATTCCAGTTTCCAATAATAAAATAAAAAATTCCTTAATTGAGTGAAGTTACATCCCTTACTTGAGCTCAACCACTCCGCAGGGAAACATATCAGAATAATTGGACTAGTTCTTCTATTCAATTTCTTTGGTCAATTATTATTATTATTATTATTATTTTGTTTACTTTTTGGTACCGGCTCAAAGTCCTAGTAAAAAGCAACAAACTTGAAAAAATTAATGAAAAAAATCCATAGGTTCGTGATTGGCATAAAGAGCTATATCTGCTATCCAAATGAAGAAGCAAAATTTCAGAATCAAAGTAGGAAAAAAAAAAAAGCAGAAACATGGAGAGAATTAAAAATATATGTATATATATGACCGGAAGGAAGGTGATGTAGAAAACCAAGAGCCAATTTGAGAACAAAAGTAAGTTAGTGTTTCTTATTCCAATCAATTAATCAAAATAATACATCAAAACAGGTTTATATAGGCTAATTAAAAAAATATAAAAAGACTGATATATCATTAACTGCTGAAAGGAAAGAAACATAATAATAATAATAAGAAATAAATAATAAATAAATATAAAACTATATAATCTAACATCCCCCACAAAAGAAGCCTATGAGTTGCTGGATGACGTAGCCACCAATAATTTTCAATGGCCAAGTGAGAGAGCTGCATCAAAGAAAGTAGCTGGAATTTATGAGATTGATGCTTTGACTGTTCAGGTTGCTTCTCTTACTAAACAGCTTTAGAATAACCATTTGGCTGTCAATTCTATTCAAACTCCTCCATTTATATGTGAATATTGTCAAGGGAAGCACCCTACTGAAGAATGTCAATTGGGAGCTTTTCCTCAATCTCAGTTAGAAATAGCACAATATATGGGGAATTATAGCAGGCAGCAAAACAACCCATTCTCCAACACATTCAATCAGGGATGGCATAATCATCCAAACTTTTCCTAGAGAAATAACCAAAATATGGGCTAGCCTCAGCAGGGAGTGTCACCTCAGGAGAACAAGTCTGAATTAGAACAAGCAATGCTCCAGCTAATCAAGCGCACTGACAAGTTCATGGCCGATACCCCGACCAACTTCCAGAATCAAGCTGCACAGATCCAAAATTTAGAAGTTCAAGTTGGTCAATTGGCTAATATGCTCAATGGTCGCCAACAAGGTAACTTGCCTAGCACTACTGAAGTAAATCCAAAAGAACAATGCAAGGCAATAACCTAGAAAAGTGGAAAAGAATTGGAGAATCCTTCAGCTGGTGAAAACGTTAATAAAGATGGTCAAGAGCAAATTGAAATCATCCCTGAACTAGGCCATTGCCTCCTCAAGAACTAGACCTCAAGGTTCCTTTTCCTCAGTGTCTTAGAAAGAGCAAACTTGATAAGTAATTTGCCAAATTGTTGGATGTCTTCAATAAGCTTCACATCAATATCCCTTTCGCAGATGCACTTGAACAGATGCCAAGTTATGTGAAGTTCATGAAAGACATCCTATCAAACAAGAGGAAATTGGAGGATTATGAAACTATTACACTTACGGAAGAGTGTAGCGCTATAATCCAGAGAATGTGTGATGCCCTAGAAATTCATAAGCATAATTCATGAACTATTATTATTATTTCTTCATTAATATGCTTTTAATGAATTATCTTGATGAATATCAAATTTCAAGATCGACCGATCATATATGTATCATCGGTGTGATGATGTCGATGATTTAACAATGTTAAATTTCTCTATTTAAATGAGAAATTTTAAATACATAAAATATGAGATGAATGACATAAAAAAAAAATCTATACGAAAAATTAATTATGTCGTATTAGGGGGATTACGATAATTTTTTGAAAGGACGCCGATTATTATTATTAGGTCGATTTAATGATCTTAATATTTATTTTGATCATATCAATAGTTAAGCTTTGAGACCATGATTGGGAATTAATGTGTCACATGGATAGAAGATGAATTATTAGTATTAATTCTTAGGAAATCCAAAGGTGGAAAATTGATCAAAATTTATGCTTGATTTGAAATCAATGATGTAGATTTGATGCTAGAGAATCCTAGGCAAATCAATGGTCAAAGTTTGGATTATAAGTGACCAATGAGAACTTAGGGTGAGGATAGGTGTGATGGAAGATCCAATGGATGGGAATGAAGATGACAACTTGGATCAAGGGTGGAAATTGAAAGAAAGAAAAACAAATAAAAATTGAGAAGGCCATATGAGGGGGATCGGTTTTTGGTTCAAGAAGGCAAGGGGAAATGTGAACAAATGAGAAAAGAAGGAAGTGTTGCATGCATGCAACCTTGTGTAAGACATGGCATGGTCTATTTAGGCAAGTTGACCTAAAGAATAGACAAGTGAAAGTGACACATTGTCTTAACTTTATTGAACCAAATTTCACCCAAAAACCCTCCCCAAAGTGCCGGCCATTCAAGGGCTGATTCAGCCAAATATTTTTCAAATTTCCTCCCTCAAAAGACAGCTCTCTCAAGGCCAAAGTTGGCTAAGCACAAACCCCTAACACCCCATTTTCTTTCTCACACAAGTTAAGCACCCTAACTCTCTAACCACCACCAAGCTCTAAACTAAACTAAGAACCACCAACACTATTCTCCATCTCCAACACATCTCTAGTACCCTCCTCCATCCATTTTCAAGCTCTAAGAAACCCCGTTCCGAAGATCGAAGAAGTGAGAGACGGAGTTAGAGGACGTTTCACTAAAGGTAACCTAGCGGTATTCTTCGTGTTGTAGTCTTTTCGGGAGAACTAAAGCATGATATTTAGTTATGATCTTAATATTAGACTTTTCTTACTTAGGAAAAAGTTTTGTGAAGAACTTGGAAGGTTCGAGATCTTAAAGGATTCCCGGAGCATTTCGATAAGATCTATGAACTTTGTTGAAGTTTTTAGTTGTTGTGGTAATATGTCATGCATTAGAAGCTTTGGTATGAAAAATAAATTATGTATTAAGATTCTACAGAGGATAAGCTTCATTTTAGACTTTGGAATCACTTGATTTGCTTTTATATGTCAAAAGTTATGTGCCTTTGAAGTTGTGACACTAAAATGAAGAGAAAATGAACCTCCGAGACACAACATAGCCACGGGTTTACTGTACTCCGAACCCTCTAGACTCAAAATTTTGGATTATAAATTATAGATCTAAAAACTATATTCTTTAAGGTTTCCAAAAAGGTATCTTACGCCTTGAACGGATAAATGTGCAATTTTTGACGATTTTACAAGTTTGGACCATGAACCGAAAATCCTGGCTGGAACCCTGTGCTAACCACGGGTTTTGTATTTTTGAGTTAGTAAATCTTAACGTTTTATGAAACTGTTCTTATCATACAAAATAGACATTATAAGCTTTCCAATGACATATCTTTTGTCTTATTTGAACTTGTAAGTAAATTGTTATGATTTTTCTAATCTTACCTATGAATCTGGATTTATGGTTTAAATGTGAAACCAACAGTAACAAAACCTAAGTTGATGGTATGAATAACTCAAGTAATAAAGTAAATGACTTTACCACTGTAAAGTAGACATCTTAAGCTTCAAAATGAGATATCATGCGTTTAAAACGGATATGTACATAAATTTTAATAAATCCCTTAAGATTGTAGTGTAATCTGGTAATCTAAGATTTTATCATAAGACACTTAGAAAAAACGTCCACATTAATGTTTGAAATACATGAAATCTTGGAAAACAAGTTGTAAAAACAGAAACGAGATGTTTCAAACTTTCCAACAAGCCAACAAGCCATCTAGTGTCCAAAACGGAATTATATTTAAATCTAAATAAATCTTACAAGTTAAAGTCCTACACCGATAAAACGATTAAATAGTAAAATGAGACACAAGGGTAAGTCTTGACATATGAACATATTTAGTTATGAAATGAATTGATTTTAAGTGTATGATCAAATAATGTGAAAACCCTAACTTTATGAAATTAAATCATAAGTTTTAAATGGGCCAAGATAAAGTATATTATATGGTTACTAAGTGTATACCAAGAGATTACCTTAACCCAACTAAATGAACATAACTTAGGGGTTGGGCTAGCCCAATAATAAAAGAGAGGTATACTCTTAGGTGACTCATTGTCATCTTGATTGATTTATTAATTACTTAATTAATTAATTAATTAATTAATACATAACCAAATGTAATTAATAAAGTAATTAATTAATTAATTGATTAAAAATTAATTAATTAATTATAAGAGTTAGTAAATGATAATCAAGATTATTATGTTGAATAACTACATAATTATAATATATGATTAATTAGAGATTAATTAATCATTAATTATTAATCATTGATATAATCATCAAAATAATTATGGATAATTAACTAGAGATTAATCAAACATCAATTATTAGATTAATCAAATTATTAATTATTACTATTCGAATTAATAATTAATAATTACTATATGAGAATGAATATTTAAGTAACATAATTAAATTATTAACAAGATAATTATTATAAGTCAATTAAAATTATATAATTGAATTATAATTTCTTAATTAAATAAAGTAATAATTAAGATTAATTAATTAATAGAAATATATTTTAATACTTAATAATTAATAAGAATTAATTGTTAAGGTTAATTATGATATAAGTAAATTAAGTTCTCTATAGTTTATTAAATAAATAAATAAAGTAATATTACTATAATTCTATCTAATAATGAGATATTGTTAATCAGGACAATTTCTCAAAACTGCACAGTAGGAGATACAATTCCGAAAGTTTAAGCATATAAGACAAGTAAGTACAAACCTCACCTACAGCATGGAACAAAATGTCTTTCTTTGTGGATGTTCTACGTTTGTCATGACTTGACTTGATGATGTGATGAGTATATGAGTTACGTATCGTTTTGATTAAGTATTTGATGTGCATAATTCCTATTGCACTGACATGATGAGCATGCCTCACATATATTTATGTCATAATAATATATGCATAGTGACATGTAAACCTACACATTGTCACAATTAATAAGAATGAGGCATATAAAAGATAGGATTAAGTGTCGTACCAACCTCCAATTAGTGAGAGGATATGATAAGAACGAAAGATATAAAATATGACCTTGGAGGCTGTTGGAGGGTCGCTCCCCTAACTCCCCATTGGTTGCGCGCATATGGGTACGACATAGAGGCCCTTAAGTAGACAAGATATGTAAATAATAAAGCATAATTGAACACATATAGTTCACATGCATTTTTAAACATTCATGATGTCACATGTGATGATATGATTTTATGAAAATGATTTGTGAGATATTGTTTGTACTTGCTGAGCGAAAGCTCATCATTGTGTGTTCGTGCTGTAGGTAACGCCGGTAAGCAGCCCATTGCTTAGATGTTCTATGGACTGGCGAAGCTGTGCGGAGGCGATGAAGGACGGGAGTGGGATACCACCACGAATTAAATTTCCACATTTAGATTTCGTAAAACTATTTTATATTGACTATATTTATAATTATGTTCCAATGTTTTGGCACTACTAAATTAGTATGAGTATTTTATAAGAATAGACCTTAGACTATTTCTTGATAATTTTTATGAAGTTATAACTTTTTTAAGTATCATCTAGTTACGATTTTAAATGGGATAATTAGTTGCTAGAGGTTTACAATTTCCTTAATTAAAAATTTTAGTGATTCTAACTTTTGTAGTACGAATATAAATAAAAAAAAATTCTGCATTTTCGGAACCAAACGTAAGTGAATGTTAAGACTAAATTAAATAAGAATAAGTAAGTTAGTTAACGGTCTGAAAAGTCGGGTCGTTATAGAAAGTTACCCAGAAGCTCAAAGATCCAGGGAGTTTCACTATTACTTGCTTTATTGGAAACTCTATTTTTGAAAAGGTATTGTGTGATCTTGGTGCTAGTATTAATTTAATGCCTTTGTCTATTTTCAGGAAGCTTGGAATAGGTGAAACTAGACCTACTACGGTCTCATTGCAGTTAGCTGATCGATCTGTTAAACATCCGAGGGGAATTATTGAGGATGTTCTTGTCAAGGTGGACAAATTTACCTTCCCTGCAGATTTCATTGTAGAAATCCCTATTATACTTGGAAGACCTTTCTTGGCTACCGGTCGAGCACTTATTGATGTGCAAAAAGGTGAATTGCGGCTTCGGGTGCATGAAGAAGAGGTAAATTTTAGTGTGTTCAATGCTATTAAGTATCCAGGCGTGAGTGACACTTGTTTCCGCATTGATACTCTTGATGCCTTGGTTTCTGAACACCTTGGCCAACCAAAAGAACCCTTGGAATTGAGTTTGGGTCATCCACATCCATCCCTCTTGGAAGATGAAGAAGTTGTGGAGTTTGTGAATTGGTTGGATTCTTTCGATCCCAACAACAGGAGATACTTTGAAGATTTGGGAACAGGTCCATCAAAACCACTTCCATTAATTGATAAGCCACCAGTTCTTGAGCTTAGGCCTTTACCGGAACATTTACACTATGCTTTTCTGGGAGAATCATCAACTTTACCGATTTTGATGGAGGATAATAGCAAGCTGTCGGTGGAGGCCCAAAAAAAACTTAATCCAACCATAAAAGTTTTGCATAAAGAAAGAAAGTTTACAATGGATGACTTAACCTATGCTCATTCCACATCAATGAGGAGAATGACGAGGAAGAAGAAGATTGAGCACTCACGACCTTCGGTTGAGAGAGTATTTTTTCTCTTTTCTTTTCTTTCCTTTTTCTCTTCGTTTTTCTTCACATTGGGGACAATGTTTCATTTAAGTTTGGGGGTAGTTGTTTTACCTTGGTATTTATATTTTATTTTATTTTATTTTGATGTTTTCTATATTTAGTCATTTAGGCTTACTTATAATTTTCTTTGATGTTTAGGTGGGTCTTAAAAAAAAAAGTGTCACTTTGAGCATTAATTTTAGTTTGAATCGTAGGAGGCCGATAATATGAAACTGATTGAAATTGGGCATGGTTCTGAGAAAATGAAAACTGTTGCTTTTGTGTGTGTGCTTGGTTCTTGTTTGGTTTTGCTATGTCCTGAATTTTTGATACTTTTGAGCACCCGAGCTATAATCACTTAGATTATTTGTTATTTAGATGAAGTTTATGTTGGTTGAGTAATTTCTTAATCTCAAAACGAACTCTAGAACCTATTTGATATTCACTTGAGGCGAAATCTCAGACTACACTTTGCCAAGGACATGATTTAGGCCATCTTTAGATCGTTTGAGCCTTTCTAGCTGACCCTTTTACATATGCATATCCCTAGTCACCCATTTGAGCTTAATTTTTACCTTTTCTTTGTTACCCATATCTTTAAGCCTAGCTTTTTAATAATTTCCAACCTTTTAACCCTTAATCTTAAGCATGTTGATCATTCTAAGAATTATCTTGAGCTATGTTATAGTTTGGAAGGATGGGAGGAGTTATGAGAAAAAACTTACAGTTATTTGTTAGCTTATTCAAAATAAAAAAATAAAAAATAAAAAAAACAAAAAATATATATATACATATATACAAAAAAAAATAAAAATAAAAACAATGAAAAAAAAATGACAAAGTAAGTTGAAATCAAGTTTGGGGGTGTTATTGGGAGTGTTAAGAAAGCTCTACAAAAGGTCCTAGAATGGTTACATGTTTAGGGTGATTTTGAACCTCATTATTATCCATGTCACACCGTTACCCTAGCCTAACATTATAAGCCTAAAAAGTCCTAATGATCCTTGATAATGTGTTTGTCGACATTAGTGGAGAGTGAGTTGAAAAATAGGCTTATGGAGTTTGAAAATTTTCCTTATTCTGAGATCTTCTTAAAAAGTCATTGGCTGACAAAAACCAATCCAAAGACAGATGAGTAAGTGTTAAAAGCTTTGCACACACACACTCAAGGAATTCGGGGATGGTAAGGTCATCATTTGAATTGAAATTCTACATGATTGTGATGGTTAGAGTTTCCTTTGAATCATATACTTTATGCAATCTTTGAGGCCATTATGATGAAAAACTAAAAGTTGATGTTCAATTCTTTGTTTGTGTCTTTCTTTTCTTTTGCTCGAGGACTAGCAAAGTCTCAAGTTTGGGGGTATTTGATAAGTTAGTTTTAGACTAACTAATTGGGTACTTTTAACTTATTATTTTGTTGGTTTTCACTTTGTTTTTAAGTTCTTTCACTTTATTTTATTCTCTTTTGTAGGATTTAGGTAAAAAGGTGGATTCGTTGTTCTTCAGCGCGATTGGAGCTAAAATGGAGCATTTGGCATGCTTTGGTGTGAAGATTTTGTTTTAAAGACTATTGGGTGCCTACGCATCAATTTTATGGGGCCTAGGCGCTTGAATTAAGTTTTCCAATACAAAAACCTGAGAGTATTGCGCCCAGGCGCTATTTCAGAAGCGTCTAGGCGCCAAAAGAAGATTTCTGTCGTAACTTTTAGGGCCTAGACACAAATTGTGAATCCCAATTTAAGGCCTAAGCGCTAGAAAAATAGGGCCTAGGCGCCCGATGCGGATTTTTTGAAATTCGATTTGATTCTCCGAATTTGAAATTCAAAAATCAAGTCTTTCGATCCATGGCTATAAATAGAATCTTTTTAGGGTTCCAAGAAGAGATTTTCGGAGAAAAAAGAGAGGAGTAAAGGAGAGGAGAGAAATTGGTGAATTGGAGAAGAAGAGTAGCAATTCCAGAGACGGATTGCGACAATTCCGATTCATAAATCAGTTCTTCTTCTTTTCTCATCATGTTTAGAACATTATTTAGGATTTTGTTTAGTTTCATCATGAACTAAATTTTTTTTTCTAGGGCTACGATGTAGTCGGATTATGATTGTTCAAATTTATTATGGTTTAATTCAATTTTGATGCTTATTCACATCTATGCTGACTGTTTAATCTATTCTTAATGCTTGTGAAAGTGTGCGCGCCATTTCCCATTGATTTGTGATCTAATTTGAGATTGAGAAGTGATAGTTGGATTAGACTTTGATTAAATACCATGAGATTGTCATAGAATAGAGATATCTATGAGGTTTGTGTGATTCTATGAATTTCTTGTTCTTAATAAATCATGATAGGTTTGGAGTTTGAGACCGAGAGGTGAAAACTGGCTTGTTGTGATAATTTGCTAATGCTTGAGAAAGATTAGTGATTACATTAGGGAAATTTGTCATCAGCATAGGAATAAGCGTTGGGTGATTAAATTTGATGTTTTGAGCTGGATTAATCCGGTGAATTCGGAAACCTTAGATATCCTAATATATTGAATTTATCCTTGCTAAATTCGTGCTTTGTGTTTATTTTAAATTGTTTTTATTTTATTGCATCTCGTAAAATTATTATTCAAATAGAATTGGGATTAAAGTAATTCGGTAATTAGTAGTATATAGTCCTCGTTGGGAACGATATCTTTTCATCACTTTATTACTTGAACCGGCTCGTGCACTTGCGAAAATCACCGAACAACTGCTGACAATAGTGCGGTAGAAAACTAGGATCCGGCAAAAGGAGGACCATCAAAAGGAGAGTATCGAGTAGAAGTCTCAAGAGGTCAACAATCTTATTATCAGTTAGACGTATATTTTGATTGGAAAAGAAGCTAACCTTTCGGAGAAGATGTGACCTCAATGCCCAGAAAATAATGTAGTGAGCCCGAATCTTTTATGGTAAAACAACGAGCTAACTCAATCTTCAGTGCTACAATCCTGTCAACATCATCACCAGTAATAGTCATATCATCGACATATAAAGATAGTAGAATACAACTCACGCCAGTACATCTGACAAACAAAGCTGAATCGTGATGACTAGAGCGAAAGCCAAGCAGAGTAATCACCGTAGAGAACTTCTCAAACCAGGCTTGAGGTGCCTGTTTGAGACCATAAAGGGCTTTTCTGAGCTGGCAGACTTCACTAGGTTGATGAAAAACACCAGGAGGAGGTACCATCAGAAAAGCATTTTTAACATCCATCTGAGATATATGCCATTGATGAACAGAGGCAACTGCAGTGAGAGTGCGAACAGTAGTCATTTTTGTAACTGGGGAGAAAGTCTCCTCATAATCCATACCATACTCCTGAAAGTAACCTTTAGCAACAAGTTGAGCTTTGTATCTTTCGATAGAGCCATTAGACTTGATTTTGATTTTGTAGACCAAATGAGAACCAATTGCTTGTTTACCTGGTGGTAAATGTACCAAGTCTCATGTATGTGTCTGATGCAAAGCAGTAAATTCCTTAGCCATAGCATCCTGCCAAAGTGGATCACAAACAGCCTCTTTATAGGACAATGGCTCAGAAAGACGATGAATGAAAGCTTAAAAAGAAATGAAATAGCTAGAATAACAAGAGTAAGCAAAATCTAGTAGCTTAGTAGACATACGAGAACGCGTAGAGTGACGAAGAAGAGTCGTTGTCTCAGGAGGTGATTGGGCAGCTATAGGAGGGGAGGGAACAATGGTAGTATCATGAACCAGAGTACCAGAATCTACTGAGCAATCAATGGGAACTCTACAAGAAACATTATTTGAAACTGGAGCATGTGCTTGTGAAACAGTTGGTGGGACTGTGTCAATGTCAAGAGTGAAAGGATCAATATGTATGAGATCAAACTTGGTCACATTATGAGAACTAGCAGGAATAGAAAGGAATGGTATATGTCCAAGAAACATAACATGACGAGAGACATATAATTTTTGACTAATTGGATCAAAACAACGATATCCTTTTTGACCTACATCATAACCCAAAAAGACGAACATAAGAGACCGCGATGACAATTTACTATGCTCGACATGAGAACGAAGGACAAAACAGGGGGGGACCAAAAACACGCAAAGAGGAATAATCAGAAGCATATCCATACAACTTTTCAAATGGTGACAGACATGAATGGTGTGAGGTTGGAATCCTATTAATCAAATGAGCAGCAATAAGAATTTCTTCTCCCCAGAATCCTATTAATCAATATGTATGATATCAAACTTAGTCACATTATGAGAACTAGCAGGAATAGAAAAGAATGGTATATGTTCAAAAAACATTACATGAGAGACATATAATTTTTGGCTAATTGGATCAAAACAACGATATCCTTTTTGACCTACACCATAACCCAAAAAGACGCACATAACAGACTGCGATGACAATTGACTACGCTCGACATGAGAACAAAGGACACAACAGGTGGAACCAAAAACATGCAAGAAGGAATAATCAGAAGCATATCCATACAACTTTTCAAACGGTGACAGACATGAATTGTGTGAGGTTGGAATCCTATTAATCAAATAAGCAGCAGTAAGAATTGCTTCTCCCCAAAATTCACTAGGAACACTAGCAGACAACAAAAGAGAACAAGCACTTTCAACAAGATGTCTATGTTTCCTTTCGGCAACACCATTTTGTTCGGGAGTATCTGTATAAAAAGTTTGGTGAACTATTCCATCGGAAGCAAGCAAATTAGAAAAATCATTAGAAGTATATTTGCCTTCCAAATCACAACAAAAACACTTTATGATAGCCAAATGTTGAGTTTTTACAAGAGCTTGGAAAGTATTGAAAATACTAAGGAAATCAGAACGACATTTCATAAGATAAACCCAACAATATCGAGTGCAGTCATCAATAAACAAAACATAATATCGCGACCCCCCTTTTGTGAGCATAGAAGAATGTCCCCACTCATCAGAATGAACGAGATCAAATGGTGCAAGAGAAAAAGAAATACTTTTATAAAATGGTAAAGCTGAAAATTTTGCCAGTTTGCAACCACTACAATCAGAAATATCATGATTTTATAAATTTCCCAATGCTCATGTTGAAACTAAAAACTATAAATGAGACGCTGAAACATGACCAAGACGAGAATGCCATAAATAAAAATCAGAAGTCGAACGACTCAAACGAAAAGATGACAATTCCACACTAGAAGCTACAACTTCTGGTACTTTGAGCTCAACCAAAACATAGAGTCCCCCTAGCCTCTGGCCTGTCCCAATCAGCTTTTGAGATTGCAGATCTTGCACATAACAAGTGGAAGAAGAAAAAAAGACTAAGTATCCTAACTCACACAATTGACTAACGAAAACAAGATTTAAAGTAGGACTAGGAATGTGATAAATATTGGAAAGAGACATATAAGGTGTGAAAATCGAACCAACACCTACTAATGGCATAGGAGTACCATCAGCAATCATAACTAACATAGATAAATTGGGAGATAAAGAAACAAATGATGATAGATCAGGTGACATATGATGAAAAGCTACAAAAACTAAGACCCACAAGGAGGAAGATATTCCTAAAGGACTAGAGGATGACAAACCTATATGAGAGAAGGCAGACATAACTTGTGGCTGTGTGGAAAGAAATTTATGAAACAGCTTGAACATAAATGGATCTAATGATGGCGTAGCCACTACAGTATTTGGTTGAGTTTTTCTGTATGTCCACCGTTGATTACCAAATTTCGACAAGGAGGAAGCTGTGACCAATACGAATAATTTTTTTCATCGAATTGTACACTGAGCAACTGAAGAGAATCATCTTTATGTCCAATCATGACAAGAAAATAAATACAACTAACCAATAATCACCAAACAAGAAAGAACAATACTGCGATGTGAAATCAAACTAATAAACAATCAAGTCGTGCGGAAGCGAGTGAATAGAAGCATAGAGCGATTGTATAGACGATCAGGGAAAAAAAACTCCACGATGTGCAGACTATGTATGGTTGTACAGACGGCAATACACGATATGGTGTACGGAAGACGGTGTACGGACTTGTACAGACTGCGATGATGATGGCGGTGTACGAACTTGCACAAACGATTGTGCGGGCCCCAACGAAAATCAGCGGGGAGTTCTGATACGAACCACACCAACTTATGACGAAACCCATAATCTAAGAAGTCTCCAAGATCGTCTCTATGCTCAGGTTCGATTGGAAACCGCGACCCGTTGCTTGAATCGTGATAGGAACCTTGGTATAGAAGATCGCGACCCAATGCCAACCCGCAAACAAGAACCTTGGTATTGTCGTAGACGCCACAAACAACGGTGGAGAACCATTTGATAAGTCGAATTTGAACGCCACAAGACGAAGTCTTGATAAGTTCGATTAGTTCAACAAGAACTGAGAGAAAAATCACAAGAGTGAATAGAATGCCAAAAGTTTTTTATTGATATGAAAATAAGGCCTATTTATAGGCTAAGAATTACAATAATATTCTTAGAATATGCTAAGCTAAAGAAAAGGAAATTAACCTAATAATTTTAGCCTAAAAATAAAAAAGGAAACTAATTTAATTGTCTGGCTTTATTTTCCAGCTATTTACACCCATTATTAAGAAAAGGAAACTAACTCGTTCTTGCCCAATTAAGCCAAAAACGTGGACAACTAAATAGGGAATCAATCAGCTTGGTTCAAACCAATCAAATCCTCCAAAAAGCACGCCCATTCGCATGGATTGTATGGCTGACGTGGCTTCTTCAATTACATGGCTGAACTTGAATTAAATTGACTATTTGAGCTCTATTTGTTGAGTCCACGCATGTAGACTTGTCATTCTCTATCACAATGTGTTGTGCTAAAGTATTTAAAGCCTCCTTGAACCTCTTTGCCCGCGCTCTTGTAACTGGACCAACAGGAACTAGAACCGGATCCTTGGCCTTATCATTCCCCTCCTCTTGAAGAGGATTTGCCCTCAAATCGTCACATATATCAAAAGGACTTAAATCAGAAACATTAAAAGTTGCACTAACATTATACTGACCTGGTAAGTCCAATTTGTAAGTGTTGTCATTGATGCACTCAAGAACTTGAAACGATCCGTCTCCTCGTGGAAGCAGCTTTGAGCGCCTTTGATTCAGAAACCTTTCCTTTCGCATATGCAACCAAACCCAATCACCGGGCTCAAAAATAAGCTTACGACGCCCTTTGTTGGCTTGATTAACATATTGCTTCGTTCTCCACTCGATGTTGAGCCTTGCTTTCTCATGTATCTGCTTAACAAATTCAACCTTCTTTTGTCCTTCCAAGTTAACACGCTCAGATAAAGGTAATGGAGATAAATCCAAAGGAGTCAAAGGGTTAAAACCATAAACAATTTCAAAAGGTGAAAACTTAGTAGCAGAATGAACAGTACGATTATAAGCAAACTCAACATGTGGTAAACACTCCTCCCAAGTCTTAATGTTCTTCTTAATGATAGCCCTCAACAAAGTTGACAAAGTCCTATTTACTACCTCGGTTTGACCATCAGTTTGCGGATGACAAGTGGTAGAAGACAAAAGTGTAGTATCTAACTTACACCACAAGGTCTTCCAAAAGTAACTTAAGAACTTCGCATCCCTATCTGAAACAATGGTCCTAGGCATGCCATGTAACCTTACAATTTCCTTAAAGAATAAATCTGCAACATGTGAAGCATCATCAGTTCTATGACATGGGATAAAATGTGTCATCTTAGAGAATCTATCTACAACCACAAAGATAGAATTACGTCCACGCTTAGACCTAGGTAAACCCAAAACAAAATCCATAGAAATATCAATCCAAGGCTCACTAGGTATAGGGAGTGTGGTGTATAATCCATGGGGTTGCACTCGAGATTTTGCCTGCCTACAAGTGACGCATCTGCCACAAATTCTCTCTACATCCCTTTGCATGTGTGGCCAATAAAAATGTTCCTGCAAAATAGCCAATGTCTTGGCGACTCCAAAATGTCTCATTAACCCTCCACCATGGGATTCCCTGACTAACAAATCTCTCAATGAACAATTAGGCACACACAACTTATTTTCCCTGAAAAGAAACCCTTCATTTCTAAAAAATTTTCCAATTGCATTTTTTTCACACATTCTATACTCTTCTCCAAAGTCACGGTCTAAAGAACATAACTCCTTAATCTGCTCAAAACCAAGTAATTTCGCATCAAGAGTAGAGATTAACACATACCTTCGAGAGAGTGCATCGGCAACGATGTTTTCCTTACCTTGTTTGTATCGGATGACATATGGAAATGTCTCAAGGAACTCCATTCATCATGCATGACGCCTGCTCAACTTGTGTTGTCCTTTCAAGTGCTTCAAGGACTCATGATCAATGTGAATTACAAACTCTTTAGGCCAAAGATAGTGCTGCCATGTCTCTAAGGCTCGAACCAATGCATACATCTCCTTGTCATAAGTTGGGTAATTTAGTGTTGCCCCATTTAGCTTTTCGCTGAAGTACGCAATTGGTCTTCCTCCTTGCATCAAGACTGCTCCTATCCCAAAACCTGAAGCATCACATTCAATTTCAAATGTCTTATTAAAATCGGGCAAAGCAAGTAAAGGTGTATTAGTCAATTTATCTTTAAGTAATTGAAAGGCCTTTTCTTGTTCCTCGCCCCATTGGAATCTGATGCTCTTCTTGATGACCTCAGTCAATGGTGCGGTAATGCTGCTAAAGTCTTTCACAAACCTCCTATAAAAGCTAGCAAGCCCATGAAAACTTCGCACATGCCCTACACTTGTAGGTGTTGGCCACTCTTGAATTGTCTTTATCTTCTCTTCATCAACCTGTATCCCTTGTGCACTCACAACAAAACCAAGAAACACAAGCTTGTCGGTGCAAAAGGTGCACTTCTTCATGTTAGCATACAATTTTTCTTTTCGAAGCACATCCAAAACTGATTGTAAATGCATAACATGTTCTTCCAAGCTTTTGCTATAAATAAGGATATCATCGAAATAGACTACAACAAATCTGCCAATAAAATGTCTCAAAACATGATTCATTAAGCGCCTAAATGTACGAGGTGCATTAGTTAAACCAAAAGGCATGACTAACCACTCATATAAACCAAGTTTTGTTTTAAAAGCAGTTTTCCACTCATCACCTCCTTTCATTCTAATTTGATGATAACAACTCTTCAAATCAATCTTGGAAAACACACATGAACCATACAACTCATCAAGCATATCATCTAAGCGAGGAATAGGATGTCGATACTTTACCGTTATGTTGTTAATAGCTCGGCAATCAACGCACATTCTCCATGTCCCATCTTTCTTAGGAACTAAAATTACCGAAACGGCGCATGGACTCATGCTTTCTCTCACATACCTTTTTTCCATCAACTCACTAAGCTGCCTTTGTAATTCTTATGTCTCCTCGGGGTTGGTTCGGTAGGCTGGTCAGTTAGGTATGGATGCTCCGGGAACAAAATCAATTTGATGTTCAATCCCTCGAATAGGTGGTAATCTTTGTGGTAAATCTTCGGGAAAGACATCATCATAATCCTGCAAAAGAGAGACAACAGCACTAGGCAAAGAAGTGTCAAGTGTGTTAATGTTTAAAGCCTCTTTGTACAATAGTACAATCATTGGCTGTTTTGAAAACAAAGCCTTCTTCACCTCACTTGCCTTCGCAATTAAAGCTATTTTTTCCCTCTTCTTTTCTACTCAAGTTCTCACTTTCTTTTTCGTTTTGCTTTTCACTCATTCTCGTTTTTTCTCTCTTTTCTTGTTCATTCTCTCTTTTTTTCCTCTCATTCTCAATCTCTTTTTCACTTTCTTATTGTAACCTCACTCGATCTTCATAAACTTGTCTCGGAGTCATAGGTACAAGAGTTACATTTCTTTGCTTTAATTCAAATGTGTATTTGTTTGTGAATCCATCATGTTTCACACACCTATCAAATTGCCATGGCCTACCAAGTAACAAATGGCTTGCTTGCATCGGAACCACATCGCACAACACCTCATCTTCATATTTTCCAATGCGGAACACAATCAACAGCTGTTTACTCACTTTAATTTCACCACTATTGTTCAACCATTGCAACTTATAAGGCCTAGGATGTTTTCGTGTAGGCAGCCTCAATTTCTCTACCATAGTAGTGCTAACAACATTAGTACAACTCCCACCATCAATAATAACACTACATACCTTGTTATTCGCGTGGCACCTAGTGTGAAAGATGTTTTCCCGTTGTACATCTTCGTCCTCCTTGACCTGCACACTTAACGCTCTTCTAGCCACTAACAATTCACCTTGGGCTGCGTACTCCTCATCGTCAGCGTCCTCCAATGGCGGTATAGAATCGATATCATCTTCACTTTCGGTTTTAATTTCGCCATTCTCTCGCATGACCATTACTCACTTGTTTGGACATTGATTTGCGATATGTCCTCTTCCTTGGCACCTAAAACATTTAATTTCACGATTGCGAGTAGTAGTTTGTTCAGTTTTACCGTGAGTTTGGCGGACAACTACCTCTTGTTTTGGATCCACTTTTGGTTTGATAGGGTCTTGCTTTTCCTCCCTTCTAGCAAAATTTGGCCTCTAAGAGAATCCCCCACCTTGTACTCCACGTGAGCTGCTACCCCTCATCTTTAGTTGGTGCTCAATTTTGATGGCCATATGTACCATATCATCCAATTCTACATACTCACGCAACTCCACTTGGTCTGCAATTTCGGGGTTTAAACCAGCCAAAAAGCGTGACATGGTAGCCTCACGGTCCTCCTCCACATTGGCTCTAATCATGGCTACCTCCATCTCTTGGTAGTGGTCTTCCATGCTTTTATTACCTTGCACCAATCTTTGCAACTTTCGGTACAAGTCCCGATAGTAGTGGCTTGGCACAAATCGTTTCCGCATGATGGCCTTCATCTCTTCCCAAGTGCCCATCGGTCTCTCACCATTTCGCCTCCTATTGAGCATCAACTAATCCCACCAAACAATAGAATAGTTAGAAAACTCAATGGCGGCAAGTTTTACCTTTTTCATTTCGGAGTAGTTGTGGCAATCAAACACCAACTCCACCTTCTTCTCCCACTCCAAATACGCCTCGGGATCATTCCTTCCTTGAAATGATGGAATTCTCATCTTAATACTACCCAAATCATTATTCTCCCTATTCCTATCTCCGCGAACCCGTCCAAACCTCCTAACGCTGCCCACCAAGCGTCTTTCATCCTCCTCCTCAAAATCACCCTCATTGAACTCCTCATAGTCCACCGCTTCATGTCTCGGTTGAACTATTTCCCTTCTTCACACATTAGGAGCGGGTTGTGGCTGCTCCACACGTGTATTCTCCATCCGATCTATCCGCTCATGAATCTACTCTAATTCCAACCTCATCACACGCTTCATCTCACCCATCATGGCCTCCATAAACAACTTCGGATCCGTGGCACCATCGGTAATGCTATTGTGAGACATGATTGCTGCAAAACAAAGTTAGTAATAAAGGACCTCACCAATTCACTCCCTCACGTGTTTCACTCGAATAATGGTTTCACACACACACGTATTTTCACACAATAAGATGTCACTCAAGTCCTCACAATTCACTCTTAGAAATCCTCTTGAGTTCTTATCAAACTAATACAAACATCAATCAAGATTCGCGAATGACAGTCAATCAAAGCTTATCAATAGTTTTTCAAAAAAAATTCTACAAAAATTTTTTTGGCGTTTGGGATAAGGTGATTGCGGCTTATTGGGACCTAAATTGATGAACACAAACAAATGGTTTCTTTTTTTTTTTTTTTTTTTTGATAATTTGGATTTCTTCTTCTGCTTCTTCTTTTGATAATCTGAATTTTCTTTTCTTTTTTTTTAATCCAGAATTTTTTTTTAGGACAATGTCCAACAAAAGGTCTGAATGAAAACAAACAAATGGGTAGTAATCCCAAATTTTCGACCCCCAACAAAAACAAGAAAAAACCTTTTTTTCTGACGTTTTTTTAATTCTTTTTTTTTTTTTGAACAATCAGGAACTGAAACAAACAAAAGTTTGAACGAAAATAAAATTTAAAAGATAGATAAACCTGAGAATAGAACCGAAGCTCTGATACCAAATGATACGAACCACACCAACTTGTGACGAAACCCGTAATCTAAGAAGTCTCCAAGATCGTCTCTATGCTCAGGTTCGATTGGAAACCGCGACCCGTTGCTTGAATCGTGACAGGAACCTTGGTCTAGAAGACCGCGACCCAATGCCAACCCACAAACAAGAACCTTGGTATTGTCGTAGATGCCACAAACGGTGGTGGAGAACCGTTTGATAAGTCGAATTTGAACGCCACAAGACGAAGTCTTGATAAGTTCGATTAGTTCAACAAGAACTGAGAGAAAAATCACAAGAGTGAATAGAATGCCAAAAGTTTTTATTGATCTGAAAATAAGGCCTATTTATAGGCTGAGAATTACAATAATATTCCTAGAATATGCTAAGCTAAAGAAAAGGAAACTATCCTAATAATTTTAGCTTAAAAATAAAAAAGGAAACTAACTTAATTGTCTGGCTTTATTTTCCAGCCATTTACACCCATTATTAAGAAAAGGAAACTAACTCATTCTTGCCCAATTAAGCCAAAAGCGTGGACAACTAAATAGGGAATCAATCAGCTTGGTTCAAACCAATCAAATCCTCCAAAAAGCACGCCCATTCGCATGGATTGCATGGCTGATGTGGCTTCTTCAATTACATTGCTGAACTTGAATTAAATTGACTATTTGAGCTCTATTTGTTGATTCCACGCATGTAGACTTGTCATTCTCTATCACAATGTGTCGCGCTAAAGTATTTAAAGCCTCCTTGAACCTCTTTGCCCGCGCTCTTGTAACTGGACCAACAGGAACTAGAACCGGATCCTTGGCCTTGTCAAGTTCAATCCATGAAAGCTTTTACCAAAAATAAACGTTCTTCAACAAGATTAACATAATTCATAAGATGGTGGCTCGGATACCATGTAGAAAACCAAGAACCAATTTGAGAACAAGAGAAAGCTAGTTAGGGTTTCTTATTACAATCAATGAATCAAAATAATACATCAAAAGAGGTTTATATAGGCTGACTAGAAAATATAAAAAGACTAATTTACTCTTAACTGTTGAAAAGAAGGAAACCTAATAATAATAAGAAATAAATAATAAATAAATATAAAACTATATAATCTAACAGGTGAAAAGTAGAGAATGAGAGTTAGGGCTAAGTCTGGAGATGATTTGGAGAGGGAGTTTTGTTGAAATAACGGATAGGAAAATCGCAAAGCCAATAAGAATGAGAAGGGGCTTTGCTTGGACAAAGACAAACTGAAGACTAAACCCTCTTCTCTTGTGTGTTCGTGGTTCTGTTTGACACGCTTCAACGGAATTTGTTCTAGAATTAGCATCAGAAAATTATGGAACATGCATGTGTTTTTACATGAATAACAAGACACCAAGAACATCATTTTTTTTTTCATTTTTCCTTTTATTTTATTTTCTTGGGTCAAAAGCATTTGGCTTCAAATGTGCTAGTCTAGTAGTTCAGGGAAAAAAAATGTGCTAGTCCAGTAACACATGCAAATTCTACAGCTTCACATGTAGTTTTGATAGCTGAAATCAACAAGCTACGTGTCAACAAACCACGTGTTAGTGCACTATTATAGTGGTGATCAAGTAATACACTTGGACAGCAAGTGTTTGCGGTGGGCAGGAATTCCTTGCCCAAAACTTGGTGGGCAAGCACCTTGGAGCCTACAAATAGGCTTGCTTTCTTTCATTTGTGGCACGGCAAATTTTTAGGCAATAAGCCAAGTGTAATATTGAGGGTTTGTGAGCTTTTTTTGGCTTTTTGTTATTTAGCATGCATTTAATGCTAAGGTTTGGATTATTTGTGCATTGGGATTGGGGTTCGGTGTGATTTAATTTACTTGTTTTGTGTATTTGGGGGGAAACAACAAGCCAAATAAAATTTTGACAGAGTTGAACATAATTCTCTTATTATTGTAGTAATATCTTCTAGATAAGAAGTGGGGAAAGTTCGTACAGCAGATTCGAGCATTATATTTTCCTGAGTTTCCTAGTGTTGTTAATAGAATCCTTTTTATGGTTTCACGATGGAACTGTCAACTCATATGTGTGATTGACTACCAACCTTTCTTATTGGTCATTGGTATTTATGGGAACTTTCTATCCTCCAGAGAGGCCAGTGGAATGCAAGTGTCAGAAAAAGGAGTTTTGCAGGTCTTATTAGACTTGAGATTTGTTGCTGATGTTCTTTCTGGAGGTGATTCCGATTTGATTGAGGAGTCATTGAAAGTTCCACGAGCAAAAGTTCCTTTCAGACGCAAACAGGATTCAAAACAGACAAAGTCAGTTGTCAGAGAGCGTATCAATGGCTTGATAACTCGTCTTTCGCAAATATTGGATCCTATAGACTGGCTTACGTAAGTCCTTTTTTTCTTTTAACTTTTAATTCTGAATTTGCATCATTCTTTGAAGTTGAAATGTTTATGGCCACACCTGCCCAAAGTTACTAGGCAGCTGTTTTAATTGCTTGCATTTTCTTGCACATGGCTGTTCTGTTAGGAGTCTCTCATATGGAAATGGTTACTAACGGGAGGATTTTCGGTTATTTGATTGGGGAATTATCAACAAAGATCCTTCAGCTTACAGTTTTTGTTTGACGTTGTTTACCAAGGCATGTGTTTCCATGTGGTGATATTGGAATTAGTGGAGTATGAGAATTAAAGCACATAACAAGTCACACTTGCGTTGTTTCAACTTTCGATATGTAACGTCAAGCCAAATCATGATTGCCTATTTTGGAAGCGAATCAGTAAACTAGATTGTAACGTAATTGCTATATTGTTAGGAATTCTTGTTCTTTTTTTTTTTTTTTTTTTTTTTTTTTTTTTTTTGCCCTTTTTGATTTTAGTTATAATCTTCTGTTTCTCGTAATTAAAAAACAGAAAAACCATTCCAAGTATTTTGATTCATTTGATACCGTTTCCTGACTTGTTTAACTTCTCTAAGACATGAGCCATATCTCCGGGAGAATGAGAGGCAATCATACCAACGGCACGCTGTCCTCTTTAGATTCTTTGTACAACTCAATCGCATGTACACAGATACTTTTCAGAAACTACCTACTAATTCAGAGTCAAACATCATGAGATGTTCTTTTGTTCCTCGCTTCAAATACCTTCCTATCAGGTTAGCTTTTTTGTATCTTGTTATAACTTCCTGAGTTTTGAGTACCTGCATTTTTGTGTGGTGAGCACAAAGTCTGTTGTCTAATTTGATTTTACTTCCACTATTCTTAAACTAAGGGTCTAGTTTGTCCCAATTTTCGTCACCGATACGGTGCTGGTGTTTTGTTTCTTGTCAGAGCTCTCCACTACCAATTTCCGGATTACAACCTGGCAGATTTATTGCCTTGTTATTAACTTACTGCTACGTATGCTTGTTATCCAGTGCTCCAGCATTATCTTCACGAGTTACAACTACGGCATCTCTTTCAACATCTGCATAAGATATCTCTTCAAGAAATTCCTGGAAAGTTTACACAAATGGAGAGCTTTCCGAGAAGATTGATATGTATGAAAGCTCTAGTTTTGGAGTCGCAACACCATTCTTAAAATCTTTCATGCAGGTCCGTGTTCAACTTTTTGAATTCTCAATTATGATACTTCTTATATTTGCAACTTGACATTTAGAAGCTTGAACTTTGTTATTGTATACTGGCATTCCTGACAACACTATGTAGCTGTGACCGTTTGTTGTTTGATTTACACATGTAAAAGTGGCAGTTTCAGTGACAATTTTTGAATTCCACTATTGTTAAATTAATTATGTCAATCAGGTTTAGTCTATCTTGAATCATTACCTAAACAAATGGAAGTATGACGGGGCATATAAACTTCAAAAAAAGGCTGTACCTAGAGATATGGATTGTCTCGTTTATTGCAGAGTTCTTGTTATCCAACTCGGATAATAGGTCAATGTCACAAGTTCCTACTATCTCTCGGAAATTTCAGAATCATCATATCTTCATCCAGACCTAGTTAATTTGCTTCTTAAGGGAGGAAAATATCAGCATAAAGCAAGGAATCTAAATCGCATTTGCACTGGCACCACCTCTTCTATTTACTTTTATCCTCCATGCCTTGATGAAGTTATACACATAGTAAACAGTATTTATCCGAGTTGCCCTATTCCATATTGTAATAATGTCAATTTGTCACTGTCAATGCAGATGTCATATTATAATGACGATTGAAATCTGTATTCTTCTTGGATTGCCCAGTGTTAGTGGTCAATCTATTAGCACACAACCAAAGTTATTATCAGGAAATTCAATTTGACATTTATGTATAATACATACGCACATACATATAGCAGGTCGGCAGCAAATTTGGAGGAAGCACTCTGAAATTGGGATCCGTGCTCTCTGATGGGCAAGTGGGTATATTCAAAGACACAACCGACTTCTGTAACCCGTATTTGATGCTTCAACTTCGTTAAAATCAGCACCCTTGGACATTACCATGATCGATCATATCGGATCATGCATCACTTAAAGATTGGATAAAACTTCTCCGGGTTCTAACTACTATCATTGTGAAGGCATTACTTGTTTCCATAGAAATAGTAGTCCTTACACGGCAAACTTGTTCTCCCACCCTTTTTTCTATATATATACATATATATATATATATATATATAAGTTTACTCGGTAATGGGCAACGAAAGCAAATCAAAGACCTCTCTGGTAAAGAAAACTTTGGGTATGATGAACCAGTGATGAATCCGTTTCAAATGATTTATAACGTTAAATGACATTAATTCTTGTTCATGCATAGCTTGTTTTTTATGATCGTAGACGACTCAAATCATGAGAAATAACATGGAAATAAGGCTCAGATCAAAAAGAAACTATGCTTTTCCAAATAAATGAAACTTGTCTCATTTGAAAAAATTTGCTATCAGATTGTATTGAGAACATATAAATAATGACCAAAATTTCGGGAGGCGAAATGGTAAACTAATAGTTCCCCTTGGTGATACAGTTTATATCGAAGTGTAAAATACTATCCTTGGATTATCTGGACACGGGCCAACCATGACTTAAGAGGATGACAGAGACCCTTTACCGAAAATAGGCTCAACTCTACCTTCTTCTACAGCACAGTGACATCATATCGCCCACAATCTCTATCAGTGCCAGTCCACATCTTCTAGTCGGAGAGGCACATGCTCAACTCTAAAACGAAAATGTCAGTTCAATTAGATCATAACTCATCATGAGCATTGATCTCCGTGTCAACATTCTCATTGTCGGATACATTCGATTCTGCCGCTGATTCATTACTTTGAGATTGTTGACTCTCTTCAGAAGTTGTGTCTGAAGATTTTGCTTTTTCCTCACTGCTCTCGGTTTTCTCCGTTTCGTTCTTGGCAGGCTTCTGAATTTTAGGCTTTGGCCTTGGAATTCTATTAACGCTTGCAACCTATGCAAAAGACCAACCATATACGAACCAGAATGTCACAAACACTAAAGCTTATATACCTACTGCGCAAAAAGAATTTCAATATACCTTGTCTTGCAGATTAAACACCTTCAAATAAACATCTTCAGATGTGAATGCCGGTGTGCTAGATGCAGGAGTCCTTCAAGAAGAAAGAAAATAGTAAGCTCTGTCTCACACCATATCATGAAACGAACAAATATACAAGTTCAGTTCAGCAAACTAACATCTGGTCCCGTAGAATAGAACAAGCAGCAACAACGCTTGTTTACATTTATTACAAACAACTAAATTATCTTTAGGAAATCTTTGGAAAAAAAAAGTTGATCTAATATTTACTCACTTTTGCTGCTCGGCCTCCTTCTCAGCTAACCAGTTCTTCAACTTGTCAGCTTTACTCAATACCTGAAAAAATTTTCAATTTAATCAACAAAAGTATGATAACCAATAATTTAATACGCCATGCATGAGAATACCGCCACAGTTTGTTTCAGAAAAAATAAAATCATAGAGTTGTTTCGGATTAATATAATTTAGCACCTCATCTATTTTCTCTTTTGGCAGCCATGATTTTTCAGTCTCCCACTTGCGAACAATCTGCAGACAAGGGATCGGATTAGTACCAAATAATAACAATAGAAATCAATAAATTTATTTACTTCAAGAATTAAACGTTGAGTTAATGCATTCTTATCTCATGCAACCTCATTGTCTAGAAAGAGATGGGAAAAGAAAAAGTGATTGCGATACACGCATGAAAGCAAAAAAAACTTGGACTGAAGCAAAACAATACCAACCGAATCAGCCACACACAGCATTAGTGTAGGTGGGGTAACTTAATGTACATGATAATTACTAACCACTGAACTCTTCAGCTTTCTACACACACACTTTTAAACTAATCAAAAATTTGCACTTAGGGCCTCAATAACTTCCAACGTAGATCTTTCTTATGACACTAGTATAGAGCTTGCCACCAAAGACTTAACGTCCGTTAGATTCCTAAGTTTATTTTTAATGTCACAATTAATAAAGCGAATGCTGAATGAAGAAAATTGTTTTTCCCCCTTCGCTTGAATAAGATATTAGAACTTGGAGCCACCGAATTGTTCCCTTCAAACTGATCAAAATTCCATACAAAGCAAAAAGGATGCCTCAAATCTAACACTAAAGATATACATGATATAAAAACATACAGAATATAAAATATCTACTCTCTCTACCAACCACATAAATAAATGGAATTTCTTTGTTACCATTCATCTTTTCTCCTAAACTGCATTACGACAAACATGCGTAAATTCATACAAATTCAGGCAGAATCAAGGTACTTGTGGCCATAATTGTCATCAAAGTACCTGTTGCAGCTCAGCCAGGTAATTTCTTGCATGTTCAACTGCTGCTGGCCGGTCGGTAAGCTCTTTCAATCTACAACCAAAATTCACCACCTCAACTTTAGTTAGTTTACCCATCCTCGAGTGATTTAAAATCATGACATATTAACTTAAAAATTGGCATCCTGAACAAAACTATTCCCAGCAAAACGAGAATAATATACCTGAAGAAAATGGGGTCACCAATAGCTTTTAACATATCCAGGCGTTCCTGAAACTCTGTTGCAGAAGCATCTTCCCCATCCATATATAGCCATTCTTGCACCTGAGAAAATTTTTATGCTTTTGTTAAAAATTCAAGTGACACCTCTACAAGTAACCTGCCTTAATTGTCCAAAAGAAAGGTTAACCTCATCAAGCTTTCCAGTAAAGGATGTCCGTTCATCACTGGTTGAAACCTTTCCAACCTCCTCAGATGTCTCAAGCTGGTACACAGAGGGAGAGAGCTATTAGAAGATGAAGAGGTGAGCAAATTATCTATGACAATAAAGACAACGAAAAATTTGACATCAAAGTAATTCAACAAAAAACAAACATGATACATGATTAAAGAAATAATAACGTCAAACTCAATAACATTGACCAACACATCCTTTGTACGTCTCGAAGAAGGGTGTTATTGTAAAAGCGCGACAACCTGATAGGTAAAAGTGTGACATTGAAAGCTTAAGTACTTCCAGAACTCCTACCTTTTCTTTAGTATTGTATATGTATCCTTCCAAATTATTTTTCAACTCTGCAGTTTTTCTTCGCTCTGCATCCTTTTTGTCTAATGCTTCCAACTTATGTTTGGCTTCAGCAAGAGATTCTTTTGAAAGAGACATAGCAGGCCCCACGGTCTTTTCGACAATCTACATGTCATGCAAGTATAGTCAATAAAAGAGGAAAAATCATCACTACCAAAAATTAAGACTAGGTAACAAATTTCAGGAATGATAAAAGTTTCAATTGTCTTTCAGAGGTAGACTAAAAACTTTTTATACCTTCAATGGAATTCTGAAGGTTCTCTTCTTTAGCTTTCGTTCAGTAACAGGTTCTGTGGCATTCTGGTCTTCTGCACTAGAATCAGTTGAGTTACTAGTTCCAGCATCTTCAACATGCAAATTGGCGTTGCTTTCTTCTGAAGTGTTCTTAGCACCAACTTCAAGAGTTATGTTGGGGATAGTGGTAGTTGAGTTCTCAACTGTCAGATTCTTTTTCAGAACCTCTACCCATTCAGTTATTTCAATTACAGCGTCTGCCCGATCCAAGGAGAGAACTCCACTTCTACTCAGAGAGAAGTGCAGATTTGCCTTGATAGGGGATGACAAATTCCGAGATGCATACCTAAATGAAATAGTGCATACAAAAACTCAAAACCATATTAGAGTAAATCCTATGTTTATATGACAATAGAGTTACAATTGTTTATAGGATTGAAGTAGAATTCACAGCCACAAAAGACATGGAAATCATATAATCTTACTTCTCGCTAGTATCTGCCAAACCAGACACAGCATACTGAGCAACTATAGGAGATGTTACACCAGGTGGTAGAATATCTTCGCTCCCATAAGCCAGTGAAACTTCAAAATCTTTGTTATGAATAATGGATCGGAACATCTATCATATGAACAAAGAAATACATGATTAGTTGATAATGATGTAGTTAAAACACACTGCAGCAGCACAGCTAAAGGATTCCATTTATTACCTTGCTGGGTAATTTTTTCATTCTCGGTACAAGTAATTGTCTAGTGCTTTCATCTTTCAAAAGCTCAGGGCCATCTAATTCCACTACAAACTCATAGGGAGAACCATCAATCATACCGAGCTTGCGGTTCAATTTGATTCCATCACTTAAATTTGCAGCATGTAGTGCCGCACCTAGAACTATAGCTTCATCAGCATCAAGATGTTTATCCAACTCTTTCCTTCCAAGAAATTCCTGAAGCTTAGCCTGTCACAATAGAAGCAAAGAATTCCAGGGTCAAACTTCTTAAATCTTACAGGTAATAGACATTCTTCTTCAATCCAACAGATAACAGTATGCTGCCTCGTACATGTTTTTACCTACTTGAAAAACTGTCATTTACACAGTATGTTAATAACATGAAAAATAATTTCTGCATTTTGTTATTGACACGTGAAAGTAGTTTCTGAGTCATATAGATATATGCAAGAGATATAAGACGAACTACCTGCAACTTTGGCACTCTCGTAGCACCTCCTATCAACTCAACTGCATAAATCTCATCAATGGTTAAGTTAGAACGCTCAAGAACTTCTTTCAAAGGGATAAGAGATTGTTCCCAAAGATCTCCACATAGCTCTTCAAACTTCTCACGGGATATGGTGCTCCTAGAAAAATGTAAATCTCGGATGAGAATAAGGATCATTTTCAGTTTATTACCTTCACCAAAAACAGATGAAGATTCATTCACCATAAACAAATATTAAACTTAAAACAAAAAATCTCACACACACACACATGCACATATTAACCATACTAAAAAGGAACAGATGTGCATGTGTTAGGAATACAAAATTATGATACTACAGGCATTTTTTCACATCATTATAGTGACACTTTGTTTACAACCTGAATTCATCACATTGTAGGATAAAGTGATTAATAAAAATCTACTTATTGTTAGGACATTATCTCTCTTCTCATTGTGTTCATTATGACAGCTATTTAGAAACTAGTGACTGCAAGCAATGAGTTAAAAATTAAATATATAAATAAATAAATTGTAGATGATTCTAAAATTTCAAACCTGAAGTCACGGTCATCAAGAAGTGATTCAACTGATATTGGTGCCATCGTGTTAGCACTTAGAATTTCCTTTGTTCGTTTGACTTGTTTCTTCAGTTTAGCCATTGCCTTGGGAGACTTCCTCACATCAACCCCATTCCCAACTTGCTTATTGAACTCATCTGCAAAGTGCTCAACCAATCTTAACTCCATATCTTGGCCCCCAAGTTCTGGATTCCATCTGACATCCTTGACCTACACTTTTCATATGTTAACTTATGAGCTTAGTATCATGCTAAAAGTACCACAACAAAGAGCCTCTGTAAAAAGTACATAATTCCTAGTTTTTTTTTTTTTTTTTTGAGGGGGGGGGGGGGGGAGTGTGTGGTGGTTGGGCTTGAGACAACTAGAGGAATGTCCCTCCTTAAATACTATTAGATTCACGTCTGCTCTTTCTCTCTTTAGAATCAAATTGAGAGGGGCACTATTGAAAGAGAGAAAAATTGAGGGGTGGGGAGGAGCACAAAACTTGAAAATAAAAAATATATATAAATATGAAATAAATAAAAAAAGGGCGTCAAGGGGTCTTATTGCTAGTACTCGAATTGCCAAGTGCCAAATGCCAAGTGCCAAGAATGAATCAAAATGGAAGCTACAAGAAAGCTTAAAACTAAAGAATGGTTTTCCATTAACACCAAGAAACAGAATCTAAGGAATATTAATTAACAAAATAATCCATAAAAGGCAAACTCTTTACTGACCAATGTTATCTTGCCTATAACTGTGTATGCAAAATCAACTCACTTATGAAACTATGTAGCTCCAAGAAACAAAATGGCCATACTTAATTTCCTTTCCATTCATACGAATGAAGTCATGGTTATGAAAAACATGAAGGAATTGCTCGGGAATGCTTTTTTTAGCTCTTTTTCTATCCAGCATGCAAATAGTACGATGATAGAAACTCGGTAATAAATGACAGCAGGACAGAGAAAAGTTATGTAGAACTTTACCTGAAACTGATTGACAGACACAGTTTTCCCAAACTCCTTGGTCTTGTACGCCGAGAAATACACAAGTGCTGCATAAGTACTGCTCGAGCCCATATCATAGAAAATAACATGCCTTGACTCATTTGAGAAATCTTTGTCAATCCCATACTGCAATGCCGCGCCAGAATGCTCATTTATCAATGAAAGCACATTAATCCCAGCCAACTGCGCAGCCTGAAGCAACCCCTTTCGCTCTGCTTGGCCAAAATACGGCGGCACCGCAATAACAGCATCCTTAACAGGAACTTTCGCGTGAAACTCTGCTAAATTAGCAGCATAACCCAAAACCATTGCCAACAATTCCTCGACGGAATAATCACCCACTTTATCATCAATCGTGAAATTTGCAACTCCCCTCGAATCTTCGTTAATATCAAAGGGCAAGTAGGATGAATCTAAAAACTTCTTGGTGTAACTAAAAGGTTTCCCAAGCAAGTCCCTCAATTGAGAGTAGACTTTATCCGGATACCGCGCCACCAGTCCGGCAGCTTCTTCACCAAGAAGACGGTCACCAGACTGGAATGCGACAATGGCCGGAGACTTGCGCTTCGACATTTCATTGATCGCTATCGAAATCGGGCTCTGCCCGGGTTTTAGGTTCACCACCGCAACTTTCAGCCATTCCGAACCTAGATCTATGCTCAAAACCGCGGATTGCGAGGGAGACACAACAAGGCAAAAAACGCAAACCAACAAACCTAGCTTGAATAACATCGAAGCCATCCTAAAACTGCTTTATCAAGCCCTAGGACTTCACAATTCCTCTGTAATGCACACAAAAAAAAAAAAAAAAAAATTTGAATTTCCGCTAATTAGTGTTCCGAAGACTATTTCATAGAAGATGAATTCCAGAGTTTCCGTAATTATCAATTTATGAATCACAAAAACAAGAAAATATAGCTCTGAAAGACATTAACATTGATTCAAAGCTTGCAAAAAAAAAAAAATCAAAACTCGATCTTGACGTAATTATGGAAGCAGTTTGAGCTGCTTATTTCCATACAGAATCTAGAGAGAGAGAGAGAGAGAGAGAGAGAGAGAGTGACCAGTGATGAGGAGCAGATCGCATTCTCCGAATGTGCGTGAATGAAGAGAGAATTGTGTTGTTGGTGTTTGTTGGGTTGACGTGAAACGTACTGAGAAGGAAAAGGAAAAAGGAGAGAGAGAAACTTTTCTCGGAAACTCACCACATGCTCGAGAAAATACTGGGTTTTCTTATGCGTGGGGACTGGGGAACTTTAGGAACGCTGACGTGGAAATAAAATGTGGCGTTGTCCAATGGTGGAGATACATCTGGCATAAGGTACACGTGGTGGCAATTGAGACGCTTTGCCGTGCTGTGCTCACGTTGTCAGGTTCTCGCTGGGAATTATTTGGGCTTGGCTCACTGCTGGACTAGGCTTTGAATGTTTTGTTGGGCCTTAAAAATTGCGAAAACAGCCCCTTTAAATAGACATATTTATATTTTTGCCATGTTAATTTTGATTTTTTTTTTTTTTTTGATAATGATAATTTTGATTTTTGACTGAGACAATAAGTCAGAAATATATTACTTCAAAACAAAAAATAAAAATAATAATAATTTAGAAATATACTTTTTTTTTAAGACGTTCCTACAAATCACCTGAATCCAGTCAATCATTTATGTGGCATGATGCACTTTTATCATCATTCAAAATTTTAACTTTCATCTTCTAATGAACTTATGACATATACGTAATCTATTACGTTCAAATTTCAACGATCCACGTTGATCCGAGGAACTCTCTTAACATTTTTTTTTCCCTTAATTCTTGATGTAATTTTTAAAAAATTACGTGGCAACATGTTAGGTCATGTAAAGATCAAGACAGATGCCAAACACCCATGTATCTATTTTATAAAAAAATAGGCATTCTATTGATTGATTTGTGCATAATTTTTCTCGTAATCGAGAAAGGTCCTCTAAATGCTTTTAACGCCCAAGGTTTGTGATGATCTGTACACAATGAACTTCACTTTTTCTTGACAAAGAAAAAAGGTTGGAAGGAATGACACCCACCGACTCAAATCTACCCTTGGATTGCCCATATATCTCACCCGTTACAGTAGAACTGACTCAAATCCAAGACTTTGACGAAAGTCTAACCACTCAACGAATAACCGGTGATACAATGAGATTTACTTGAGGCTTTATTTGGATTCAGTCATTCCTTTCAATAACTTTTGTTATCTTCGGAAAATTGTATCAAGATCCCTTTTCATTTTGAGTTATAGTAGGTAGCGAAGCCCTATGTAGTCACCAAATCTCCGAGATGCCAACCACCCGTCGTCTTTTAACTCAACAAACAACAGCTTTTAGCAAACATTCACATCTAAAGGGAACAAGGAGCAAGTGAAATCAAAAATAATTCCCAAAGGCCAATGTGGCAGTCATTTGAAACATGGTAAGAAATTTTTGTATAATGTTGTATGGTATCGTAACAACCTACATGAATATCTCTGGAAAAAGAAAAGACGGATGGGGTAAACTGAAAAGGCAATTATCTCTATACATATCAGTGAGTTCAAACTCCCTCTAGGACGGATCGGCGTTAAAAGTTAACCGAAAGATATGGTCTTCATCTTATTTACAGAGAGTTACAATGCCCATTACAGTAGAGGCTTATAGTTGTACAAAAGAGAAACTGTAACTGTGTGGCACAAACTAAACTCGTCACCAGGTAATATAGTCTAGAATAACCAATGCTTCTTTCTGGGAGCTCTGGTCGGAACATCTGTGAGATGGATCAAGTACAAGAATCAAAGCTTATTTCTCTCACAGCATGCATGCAGACAAAAAATAGTGATAAAGCGATTCTATTCGACTCCGCATGGGGTGGCTCCGCAAGAAGATACAAGGGGGTTCTCAGCGTTGGAAACCACCTCTGTGGGAACCATTGTATCTCTTGCGCAGGCTGCCCCAAATGAAGCCCCGCAACTTTTTTGATAGTAGTAAAGTGAACAAGAAATGTGAGTAAACGCACGGAGTTGATAACATTACCTCCAGTTGCATACAATGAGTTGTAGTGCACTTCGCTCCAAAAGCTCAGCCAAACCTCTGAAAAACAGGAAAGGGTAAGCCATAGTCCAAATATTAAATCAAGAAACTGAGGTTTCATATACGAAACACTACAGAAAGTGCTGACCAGCTGATCAAATTGACGAGTACATTGAAAAATTCCAAAATCTATGGAGTTTTAACCCACTTTTTCCTTGTAAACTATGACGCAACAGATGCTAAATTGCACTGATACAGACAAACTACATGGTGGCCTACTAAAGATTTACATAAGAGAAACAGTTTACATCACCACTGAAATGCTAATCCGATGGCTACTGCAGTCGATTGAGAAAAGACTGGTTTTAAATAGTTCAACTCTCCGTTTATATTCAAATCATTATAATTTGTTCTTAAAATAATTGTAAAGGTTATGTAAGTTCATACTGAACAACTTCCACCCATGAGATTCTCGAATGCGTGTAACAAACAAAACCTACTTTATGGTTAATATTAACTCAACTGTATGTGAAACGAATATCGTTTTGGAAGAAAAAGAAGTAATGGTATATTAGACTAGAAGAAGGATTAAAATTGTTCAACTTGAAATAACTAATTATGGGTCACTGACAATAAAAATAACAATAAGAATAATTATGGCGTTGTACAACAATTAGTATTCAAACAACGCATACCTCGGGCAGGATTCTTATCTTTGGGAAGGATCTCAATATAGCAAGTGTCTCGAAAAGAGGTAACTAAACAAATTTTGGCTTCAAACTGCAAATAAAGAGATATTATGGTTAGAAAACAATCAATTCTGACGGTATTAAATAAGTGGGATACTAAAACACTGAGAAAATGAATATACGAACAAACAAAGTGTTTTATATTTAAGATACGACTTTGCATCAGACTATAGAAAGAGGCCATAGAGAAAACAACATACACACACTTTGGTGATGTTAATTTTACTCGAACGTATTTTATTTCTTTACATTTATGGATGTGAACTTACTCGGTCGGCGGCTGCCTGCAGGGTAACATGATCTCCCCACTCCCCAGCTCTAGCAGCAAACATTATTTGGTACAAAATTTATTAAACTTTTGTAAAACGAGAGGGGGAAAAAAAAAAGTATTAAACTACACATGACAAAATAAATTCCACAATATTGATGACAATGTTTTACTTTTTCATCTTCCTCAAGTAGCTTCTGTACTTCATTGGGACATAACTTTCATATAATTTCCGATGGTGCTTCAGCTGAAAAAAGGAATAACAAAAGTTCAAGCGAAAGAAGAAAGGAACACATAAAAGTGAGGAGAATATACAACTAGGGTAAAGTTAAATCTATAAGGATTCCTATAGCTAAAGTTTTTAGCGTTCGTATTACTAAAGTTAGTTAACATTAAAAAGGGAATTTGATTATTTCCATTTCCACTTCCTAATGGGTTAACAAACACCTCATCTTGTTTCCGTTCTTTCCTTTCCAACACCTTTCCCTTTCCTGTTCCCTTTCCACTTCCTAGAAGGATGCATAAGCATCTATGCCGTGTTATAGAAATTTGTCTAGTGCTTTTATTAAAAACGTTTTTCCACTTGAATTAAGCATGGAAATGATCAAGGAGGGGGGGAACATCCTCAAGACGGCAAACATCTTATAATACATTTACAGACCTGCTTTACAACTTGCTTTCTGACATGCTTGTGGTAATCGGGACTGCGAAACAGTTGATCTGCTAATGCTCGAAACTGCCAGAAGTTTTTTATAAAAAATTAAAAAAAAAATTATATTCCAATTATACCCGCGAAAAGAAAAGAAAAGGTATAACCAACAACAATGCCCAAGCATAAGTTAATGGGACGGGATTCTGCCTTATTCCATCAGAAAAGGTAAACAAAAGCATTCATCAGTGCGTGTGTGTGTGTGGGTGTGTGTCCGTGTGCGTCTGTAGTGTCTGTCTGTAGATAAAGATAGAGCCAAAATACATGAAAATATATACAAATGCTAGGTAAGTTATAATTTTTTCCGAGTCAAACCTGGCAATTTCCATCACCTTCAATTTGCAATTCAGCTAAATCATAGGTGGCCAACCTACACGAAAGGCGATTCTCATCACAAAGAAATAATAATTTAAATTGTACTAATACCTAGCATGTGCTGCTGATTAACAAAAGTAGCAATACATGAACTGCGGAGTTCCATTTCAATATTTAAAAGAAACCTATGCAACTAAAACATAAAATGTATACTACAAAAAGTGAAGAATTCATCTGAAAAATGCAAGGAAATTGGCTACATGGTTAAGAAAATAACTATCAAAAGAAAATAACCTTTCTGCCAGACGCTCATGGTCTAAGGTAGCATCGTTAACATCAGGTATCTCGCCATTAACCCGGGGGGTATGCTGCAAACAGTGGTTGATGAGAACATAGATAACCAGCATACGTATGACTTACCGAATAAACAAAAGACAATTAAGTAAAGAATTTCTAACGCATCTTTAGACGGTACTAAATACAACTGAGATTCTCACAAACACACGCCAGCATGTTAATTGGATTTGAGAAAATTTGATGATGCCCTAATAACAGACATGATAGTTCTAGGTATCACATTCTTAGGAAAAGCTGAATCTTATTAGGGTTTCACTTATTGAGGCCTGAGCATCTAAATTACAACGAGATTTCCCATTCCATACTGCATAAAGTATCCCAAAAATAATATATTAGAAGGCATACCATAAGTGCCTCTTCAAGGTTCAGAAAACTAACAAAATGAAATTCTGTGACGAGATGCACTGAAGGAGCAAAACGTCAATCTTAGGTTGATTATTATGAACTGTAAACGGGAATCACAGTATTCTCCTCAGAGCACGGATTGCTTATCAATATAGCATGCTTGTAAGATATAACAGCATTTATAACCACTATAGAGCACATAGAAGGCATTTGTGTAATGCTTTACCCACAATAAGGTCTCATATCCTAAAATTTTCAGTCAGCAAAAACAGTGCTTCTGCACCAATAACACGAACTAGTCTTGAGTACTTGCCTCGAGCAAAAAAAAAAAAAAAAAAGTCACCTACTTGCTAATTTGGAACTGCCTATCATTTTGAATACGTACCCCAAGGCCTTTTTTCGGTAGGAGGGAAAAGTTAAAGGAGGGACAAAACTGAGAGGATTGGTGGATGAATTTCAAGACTTACTATTGTTTGAGAGGAGGAGAGACTAGAGGAGGGAATGGATTGGGCAAGGGATTCAAAATCCTCCATAGGACTCCAATTTTGATCCTTCCAACATTTGAAGGACTCGAAGAGGGAGTCCATAACAAACACAACAAGAAAAAGGTCCTCTCCATTTTCTCCACTTTCCTCATCTAGGTTATATACCTTTCTTTCCTTCCTATTTTCTTTCCCTCTTACCAAACACAACCTAAGATACCGACATATTTCCCACATGGTTTAGCCACAAGGTGAACATTAGAAACTTTGCCTCTTAACAGAACTCTCCCTCGCAGAACTCCAATATTCATTGTTCTCAAACTAGATTTGATTCGCTTGCACAAAATATTTGACTGTAGTCTATAAAAAGTTGGTCTTCATCTTCAAATCCCACTACATGCCTAAGATTTGGCCAGTTAGAATCTTAAAATGAAATCGTGTTTCATTCCTGCCTGTTCGTTTACTAGTAAGAGATGTTCTCCATATAAACACAACCATATGCAAGCGTTCTATGTCATTTAAATAAAAGAGAATGAAAATTATGAACACAACAAGGAACATACTGGAATCGAATCCAAATGGGAAAGTCTCTTCCCGAGCCTGCGATCGGCTTTGACCGCTTCTTCTTCTTCTGCTAAGATACTTGCAATGGTTTGATCATCCTCCGTATCATCATGGGAGCTAGTTAAACTCGAGGTAGAGCTCGCACTTGCATTGCTGTAGCTTTCATTCATGCTAACTTGAGCTAATTCAAAAGCTTATTTCAATCTGCAAAACATGCGCAGATATAATCACAAAATGAAAAAAACTAAAACCAACCCAAAATTCACACTTTTAGCATCAGAATAACCCATCAAATGGATTGTCCCGGAACTTATTGGAGCAAATAAGACTTGCCCAGTTCGCTTAGACCCATGAAAAAAACTTTTATGGATTGGATTTCTAAGAAAAGAAATGAAAAAATGGAGAGAAAAATCAAGCTACAGGACGAAAATGTTGAAAAACAGACTATTTATGACAAGCCCTTCAATTTTCTCACCAGACAAATGGAAAATAATCAGAGAAGAAAATCAAAAGTGATTGCAGAATCCTGGATTGAACAAGAAAGAAAAGTACCTCCAAACGTAGAATAGGAGAAACAAATAAGAAACCGCTCGAGCGTCGTCTGGCTTAATTTAATTCAGTTGAGGGGAAAAAAATAAAGACGAAAAAGGAAAGAAAAGAAAAGAAAAGAAAACACCGGAAAATGAAATAACAATCAATTTAATTTCTTTGACCTTTTAATGTCTTGCAACTATTGAACCAAATAGACGAACAAAGGAGATGGTACTACCGTGTTATCTTTCTTTTTGTTTGTTCTGTTTTGTTTTTTAGTTATTATTATTTTTTTTTTTTTTTTTTTAACTTAAAGATTTTTCTGTCTATTATTCTCAGCAACCGTGAACAACCCAACAATTACGAACCATGAAAGTCCATGCCCGACACGCAGCAAATATTACATCAGATAAATTCACACTACGGAAATTACTTTTCTTATAAAAAATTTTATATTTATAATCTAATATGAATTAATCTTTTTTTTTTTTTTAGCTTCATTAGTTAAAACTTTTAAACGACAAAAAAAAAATAATAATAAAAGATCCTGTAACTTACCAATCTCTAAGTAATATTTATAGCAATTTATCAAAGTCAATAACAAAAACTGGCATCAACAGGATTTCACATAAAAGCTTATAATAAGCGCACCGCTCTGTTATTAAAGTCTTTTATTAGTCTCTACTAATAAAAATAATTAAATAAAATTATACTGCTACAAAACAGAGGACATTCATGGTGATAATAAAATTAGGCTTCACCTAGTTTGGTACAACGCTTTGAAATAAAACAATCCATTTTGAAAAAAAAATCTAAAAAAATGAATGTTTGGAAGAGAAAAATTCAGTAGGGATTTCAAAAAAGTGTAAAAATGGATTTTGATTTGAAGTGAAACACATTTTTTTAGATGTGAAATAATGTGTCAAATAGACCTTAAGGGATTCTAGGCATAAAAATCTAAACAAAAATATATCCACAAATGATGAGACGTACATCTACTCATTTTATTATTAATCTATTAACTTTTTCAATCTATTTTTACCAATCATATCACGTATTCTCTATCTCACAAATATACATTAGAATGACTATTTAAATTTAAATAACCTAAACACACATTACGTTTGAATACAATATAAAAGGGGATATCCAAACGTAAATTGTATTCTATATATTACATTCGAATCTAATACAACAGGAATGTATCTTCTGAATGGATTATTTATATTAAAATAAAATACAATAGGAATGTATATTCTGAATGGACCATACTTTTTTTTTTATGTGATTCTAATCAGATCTAATATTTAGAAATATATACACGTTGTTGAGAAGTGAAATGAAATAGAAGGCAAGAAAAGGGTTGAAGTTTTGTGGAAGAGATAATTTTGGGAAATCCTCACCTCGAGGTCAAGAAAATAGGTGTCTTTCAAAAAACGTCATTCCAAGTTCATTTACTGTCTCCACCTGTCTCCACCCCTCCCACAAGAAACTTAAGACTTGACTAATATTCAAAAGTTTTATGTCTTTAAGAAACATAAACAAAGGTTAGTTAACAAATTTGGTATCTTGTGTTATCCAAGTTATATTCACTAAAAAAGACATGTTAGAGGATCACATGACCATTAGAAGTCTGGTCAATCTTATAATCTTTATATTATTTTAATAATGCTAGATTTTGCTTAAACACCAATTATAAAACTAGATTTTGACATTTCAAAAATACAGAAAAGCTACATTTTGAAGTAGTCAAATTACAATTGTAACTTTTTTTCTGATTACAAGTTTGCTAAAGACAATCACAGCTAAACTCGCCGGGCTGCATCCAAATTTTGGCTCCAACTGGATCATGTCCATCTCTGTCTCTTTAGCCCAAAAAAAATAAAAAAATAAAAAGAGGGAAGAAGAAGAAAAACCCTTTTTAGAGAAATTGTAATAAATAATATTTTTACAAAAATAATGGAAATATTTACTAAGTAGATGAAAATTTAACTAGATAAATAGTATTTTTACAAGACGTAAATAGGTTATTTACCTGATAAATCTGATATTTATTGCTATTTACTCTAAATATTTTTAAAATATGATATTTATTTTAACTATTTTCAAAAAACTGATATTTACTTCATTCTTGAAAAAACTGTTATTTACTTCATCCTCCCTTTTAGCTCCTGTCCATCTCACATCTATCATTTTCTTTTCTTTTCTTTTCTTTTTCTTTTTATATGCCTGGAATATATGCATATTTTTCAACATTGAACTTGGCTTTTGTTTTTCTTTAATTATTTGGCTCTATCCATGAGACTTAAAAAAAAAAAATGAAAACGGTGGATTCAAATTCTGTATTACAATGAAGTTAGAGGTGAAATTACCATTTATGTTTACTGGCACTTTGAAACTATTCAGTGTAGACACAAAGTTTGAGCTCTGCGTCGTTTAAGGGGGTGGAAATATGTCAAAAGTGTAGGCCTCATTAGGTTGTGTATCACAAGGTACTAGCAAACTTGATCGGCCGATATCTACGGCCCAAACAGATTATAAGTTTGAACGGTGTGGTTTAGGCCACGGCAAGTAGGTTGTTTGAAAGAGTAATGGCCTCATTAGGCTGCATATCCCCGATCGAGGAGTGGACCTCTGCGGCCCTCACTACACCGCTAGCACAATTGGTGTCACCTTTGCTATGCCGATGTCTAGCACAAGCTCGCGCCGTCGTTATGAACTCGGCTTGCGTGAGTTTTCTAATGCCAACGGGACTTTTTGGACCCAAAAATGGTGTTTCGTTATTTCATATTGTGTTTTACCATCAAAACCATGCATTTCATCGAGTATTCCAGTAGACTACCGACAGTAACATAGTATACTACCATCGGTGGACCAGAGGCCTACCACAGTAGCCTTGTATAACACTACTGGAGATATTTTAGTGATTCAGGATTTGTTATTGTAATATTTTCTGTAAAGCTTTCCTTTTCATGAAAAAACAAGGGGAGTCTTCATCAATTCACTTTAATAAGGAATGGCTTCACTCGAAGTAAGTTTGTGAGACGGAAGGCGAGTATCTGCACATATAATGTTAGTTGGATCGATGGCAAGCAATGCAAGTAGGAGGCATACCAAAAAAAAAAAAAAAAAAAGGGAGATTTCGTGAATTCAAGAGTGGTGTAGTGTACGGTTAGACTCGTGATTCTAATTGCTTTTATAAATACAATTCAGATATAAATAAAATCTCATCTTTCAGGCTTGTATGTTCAACACTCGTCCTTTATTAGGCTTTTATTACATAAAACAATCACATTCGGTTTCCATCACTTTTTTAACATCCCAAAAGTTGAAAAAATAGAGTGTGATTGATTTCTAAATCTTGAGTTGTAGGCATATTGCTAGCGCATGTCTTTGCTCCTTCATTTCATGGAAACACAGAACATGAAAACAACTCAAAAGGCAAAAAAAAAAAAAAAAAAAAAACACCTCATTGCGTAAACGAATTCACTTTGGCAAAAGGGGAGAAAATCACACCAATTTAGTGGTACCCAAAAAAAAAAAAAAAAAACTTTCTTTCCATCAAATAATGTTTGCTTTAGCAAACTTCACAAGAAAACTATGGTGCCTGTGTCCGAAAATTTCAGAACGTATCATGCAACTCAAATGTCAACAATTAAAAAATTACTTAGAAAAAAAAAAGGTTTTCAAAGTCATCAACTTTAAACTTTTGAAAAAATATATATATATAATTTATATTGATGATTAAAATGGTTTATTTTTTCGTCCTCCAATTATATCTACTGGCTATGATAATATCCCAAAAAAAAAAATAATAATAATATTCGACTCTGTCGATGAGATCCACCTGATGTGAGTATGGGGATTAAACCCGCCAATGCTACTAAAAATAAATAATAATAATAATAATAATAATAATTAAAAAAAAAAAAAAGGAATGGTTACCCATACACAAACGAAGCCTATGGATGGAAAGAAATAGAATATTTGTGGGCACCAGCACTTGATAAAGTCCCTGCCACTGCCCACAACTTTCTGATCATGACCAAAAGAATCGTTATACATTGCATATACATGAAAAACGTGTCTAATCGTAGCTTCCTAATTGATTCTATCTTCTTCTTCTTTTTTTCGGAAAACGTGGACAGAAAAGAGACAACTCACATGAATAATATGGATTATGGCGCGCTCAAGTTGGCCTTTTTTTTCTTTTTTTCTTTTTTTCCATTATTTGAATGCTCACTTCTTTTTCTTTTTCTAAAGTTGGCAGTTCTTTTTTTTTTTTTTTTTTTTTTTTTTTGAAATTTTAAGTCGGCAGTTCTCAATGCAAGACATGTAGCAGTAAGTAGTAACATCAAAGCAACGTCAGAGGCATGTTATTTGTTCTCTTTGCCATAAGATATACATATATATATATATATATATATATCCAGTAGTAGTAGCACTTTGCTGATCTTTATGTTGTGGGGGCAAATTTGCTGCATGGTGATGTGCACAGATTGGATGGCATGTTTTAATTTCCACACATCTTTTTAAGAAAAATAGTGGGATAGGTTTGTAGTACGTTGGCAAAGCACTCAGTTGCCTTCGAACTTATCTAATATAGCCACCGTATAATTTAATAAAAATAATCCGATTCAATTATATTCAAATGATTGATTCAGTTTTTACTTTTATTTAAATGATTGATTCAGTTTTCACTTCTTCTTTTTTTTTTTTTTTTTTTTTTTTTATCAAATGACAAACCCCACATAGTACAACAGTCTATTGACCGGAAAAGAATTCTAAATAAAGATTATAGATGTATCAAAATCTGGACTTAATCGAAATATCGTGGATCAATCAACTTCTTGGTGATAAATTGCCATGCATGCTTGACAGCATTACATCCTTGAAGCTTTTCTATGAATTGCTTGGGAACACTACTTGATTCGAAATTAGCAGAGAGAGGTGGAAAAACAATCAGAAACTGGCTTCTTCCTCTTTTTTTTTTCCTTTTTTTTTTTTTTTTTTTTTTTTGGATGCCCATCCTTAAATTTATTATAGAATTGTAATTTATATCTTAAATTTTTAATTTTAATAACTTACACCCTAAATTTATAAATCTGTAACAATTTACATCCCTTGATAAATAATGTTAGTTTTTTAATGAAAATTGATACTTCATTTACATATAAATTATTAATTAATAAATATAAAAATAATTATTTATATAATAAATTAACAACTCATATATAAATCACATATCAATTTCTTTTAAAAAATTAATATTATTGTCAATGAGGTATAAATTATATATATATTTATAAATTTAATGTGTAAATTGTCAAAGTTAAAAATTCAAAACGTAAAATATAACTTTATAATGAATTTACGATGTATCAATATAAAAAAGTAAATATTGATTGATTGATCCTTATTTTATGAAAAATACATATGTAATTGGCTGGTTAAGCAGCCACACACAAATGTGAGGTGTGTATTCATTTAGGTATTAGGTAGTGTACTTTATCTTTCTTTCTTTTTTTTTTTTTTTCCTTTTTTTTTAACAATTAGATTATATATGCCTTCAATACATATTTTCATTAATACTAACATTACAAGGTCAAGGGTACCTAAAAAATATGTATCACAAGGTCAAGCGACAAAGCTGACCAAAGTCATAATTGTTCACGTGGTTTCAATCGACCCATTAATAATTAATTTTCCTGAGCAATTTACAACCAATCAGCTTAAATTAATTTTATTCCAACCAGAAATTAATAATTTAAATATCTTATAACAAGTAAAGCATTGAAATTTGTATATCAATTAGAGATTTTGTGGAGGATTTGCGGTAGTTCAAAAGTGGGATTTAGAGTAAACTATTAGAGAGGAACATCTTTTCTAGGAATCTGATCTAATTTAATTTATATTAACAGAGACTTTGAATTACTTATAAAAAAAAAATTATAAAAAAAAAGACTTTGAATTAAAGCGAAAAATATAAACGCCGGCATTTTTAGCTCCCAATTAATATTAATGATATTATTATTTTTATGAAACAACACAACAAATTAACTGTTTTCCAAAACTTCACATTGGTCCCATTAAACGTTGGTTAGATTGAAAAACAACATTTACTCTTACTAAACAACCTGTTACATAATCAGATTAGCCAATTTATTTATATCATCTCTCTCTCTCTTCATCTTTTCCGTTCAAATTTACGTCGCGTGCAGTGCGCCGATTTCACACGAATCCCGTGCTTGGTCAGCTTGCATCGGTGACAACTTCCTACCATCAACTATCAAAGCACCTAAAGAAGGAGAGTCCTGCCAAAGAGAAGAAAGAATAAACAATAAAGAAGAGACGAGCATATAAAATATTTAGTATTTTCACAGTATCTAACAACACACATAATTTTTTTTCCTCACATGACTAACTAAGGAGAAGAATTTGAAGAGTTTTTTTTTTTTTTTTTTTTTTTTAAGGTTATTTTTTGATGTATGAGGATAAATAACACATGAAATGCAAATCTTATGATAGAAACATTCTTAACCTACCGATAAGTGTTATTATTTTATTCGTTTGATTTACTATATGTAATAGTACGATATAAGTGTGAGTGTCAATGTTAAAAATCTACACACGACGTGCTTAAGCTACTACTAGATCCAATTAATTATTATAATAACATTACCCATTAATAGAGTAAAAGTACAGTTTTTATCATAAG
>BKCH01002243.1:0-59058 GCA_008635985.1 Ficus erecta | reverse complement strand
GGACTGTCAGCAAAGGCTTTAATACCATCTTGAAACCTTGGTGAAATTCTCTTTACTACATCAGCAATATTTCTCTCCCTATAAGACATGAAAAGAGTCACTCCTTTTTCCCCTTCTTTTGTTTTCGGTATTTTAATATGAGACAGAAACTTTTGCTAAACAAAATTAGTGAAAAGGCCGGAAGGATTCACCTCGACCCTAGAAACCAACTCGAAATTGAAGAATAAAAATTCACTAATTTTCATGTACAGGACTAGATGTTGGAGCATAAGCCACACCGAATTAGTCATGGATGGAAAGAAAGTTGTATGGATCGACTATATATGAGCCAAAAATTGACGTGTATGATTTTTGATCCATATTGCAAACTCATACCCAAAAAATAGACCACGAATTCTTTTAAATTACTGCTTATCCTTCAGATATCTAATAAGCTAACTATAAAGCACATAATGCCCTCCCCATGAGACACGTACTCAGGTCAAGCTGCATGCTCCAATGGGTTTCAATCCTCCCAACCTAGATACTGATGTTTACTTGTTTGAATGGAAAGAGAAAGGAAGGAGTTTTTCCTTTCCCACCCATTCATGTATTTACAAAGCTTATTCGATGGGCCTCACTGATGCGGAGATGAGGAAATTGAAACTCAATCCCAACCTAACCTACTTTAAGGCTTTGTTTCCCCATAAATTGGAATACCACAATATTACTTGTACACACTAACTAATTTTTAGCCAATCATCATATGCACAAAGACATTTTGTTGCACAATCCTCATAATTATATTCCGACGTTGGTAAACACTACAAATGCGAAATAAAATGCTGTCAAAACCACTTCCTAATGGATCGAAAAATAATTATTAAAAAAAAAAAACTATAATTCACTTTACTCTCCCCGTTATATTCAATACAAACTAGTAATGCACCCTTAGTTTACTTGAGAATTTTCTAGAAAATGATTTAGAAAGGCAACGTACTTGTATATCTTCAGTGCTTCAATTGCGACTGCACAGGCAACGGGGTGCCCAGAATAAGTAATCCATGAGAGAAAGCACCTGGAGTAAAGAGAAGAATCAGAATATCACACAACAAGAATGAGAATGTAATTCATCGCTAACGACGTTTTTTTTCTCTCTGAGCATACCAAGCTGATTACTCTTGGAGTGTATAACTTCTGTAATTTCAGGGCTCACCATAACAGCCCCAATGGGCTGATAACCAGAAGAAAGCGCCTGCGATAATCCAACATCAAAATAAGGGAAAAAGTAAAATACTTTCACAAGACATGTTCACACAACTTTTTTCTTTTTTCCTTTTTTTTTTTTTTTTCTTTTTTTTTCCCTCATGAACACACCAGTTTAACTAAATTACAACCTCACTTTACCTTGCTAAGGTTACAAGGTCTGGTTTGATATTGTACTTATCACATCCAAACATCGTTCCAAGCCTTCCAAATGCACAGATTACCTTGACAATGACTATAAGAAAAAAATAAAGGTAAAAGCCTTAGAAGAAAACCACTAACAAATAGGCCTCTCATTACCTAACCATAAACATAAACATTAAGGAAAAAACACCGCATACCTCATCAGCAATCAAAAGAATATCGTATTTCTTGAGGATAGGTTGAATCTGCATCAAGCAACAAGCACAATGATTACTTAAGTACAGTGTGAACAAGCATATGTTCGATATTGCATAGTAACCAGCTGATAATTAAAAGGATTATTAAAGGAAAGGGGGGAAAATAAAATCGAGTTGTGTTGTATAGGGTTTGCAATTGGTAACAGTTTCAAACAAGCTTATGTATTATTATAATCAGGTTAAATGGTCCAATTGTATAATATCACTAAAAATATCATACAAGATTGCAAGCATCAGCTTGTATGTTTTTTATGGTCGTAAAGGTGGGTGGGTGCCCCGGAAAAACACATGTTTGTGAATGCATCCAACACTGAATGTGCGTGGAAAATGTGTTAGGTGAATAAAAATGGTAAAATAACAAGGCAAAATTATGAAGGCACGTATTTAAAACCGATTTGAAGCAGAGTTTAGAGTTACTAAAGCCTCAAGAATTTACCTTGTCAAAATACGTTGCAGGGGGCGTATCACACCGCCAGCCCCCATGACAGTTCAGCTATGAATGCTGCAATCTGAAATAAACAGTCATACAAGTTAGGTCACCGACAAGCATTCTTGCCGTGATAAATTGACAAATAAACTAGAAGTAGAAGTTGAAAAATTTACTGTATCTGGTCCCTCTTTAAGGATAAGATTCTCTAAATTATTGGCTAATCTCGTCGAGAATTCTTCCCTCTGTCTCGCCTGCCATATCGAGTAGCATGTTGAATTTTGGACATAAACCACCAAAAAAAAAAAAAAAAGGTAATGAAAACTCTTATAAATTTGGCCACTCGATTGGGTAAATACCACCTGGAAGATGAAACCGCCAGTAATGAGGACAGTCAGTGTGCAGAACAAAGGAGCTGGCAAATCGAATTCTTTATGTAGAGGAGGGGAGGCTGTCACATAAATTTCCTAGTGAATAAATTGAAGGACCAACATTTTTAATTGTGAGAAATAAAATAAACGAATTCCTACCCAGAAAGGCTTGCTGATATCAATGTTGAACCATGGTACCTGAAAGCGCAAAAAATGATTAAAAGAAAGATACCGATGACAAATGCATAAAGAGAAAACCAGGTAAAGAGTAAAAAAAAGTACGATTTTGCTCGAGCTATGAATTTCTTCTTGTTAGGCCGTCCAAGTGCGTTATTGTAGTACCAAACCAGCTTCACCTACAGGCAAATAATTCAGTCCATGACAGTTCCAACCTTTAATTGGTTTATAAACAGGATAATATACTGTTATCACAGTTGAGGTTCGGTTACTGTTACTCCTTCCGTTTTCTATTTTTTTAATCATGTGAGTGTCACCTGTAGAAGCTATCATGTCAAGGAAATTGTGATATAAAAACAGAGCATGTACAAATTAACAAACCTGGGTGTCATTGGCATCTGATCCACCATTTGCAAAAAAACTTTCCCCATTTTTCTGGCTGTAAATATTTCTATGAGATCCTTTGCTAGATCCTGTAAGATGGAGTTCAATCAACTAATTAATTCGAAAACATGCATAAGCATCATAAAGAATGTAGACTGTAACTCTTTTAGCAGTCGGGATTATCTTGAAAGTAAAATGAAGTCAGAGATTCGAAGTGCCGTTCATTAAAAGATTCAAAAGAAGTAGCATTGAAGAAAAAACCCCTAAATAGTACTTATTCAATCAAAATCAAAAATATATGAATACCAGAGAAGGTTTTGTTGTCCGATTCCAAAACGAGTGGTAAAATGGCAAGGTATTCAACTGAGAGGTTGCCAGCAACAAGTCGATGTTCATTTCCGCCTGTAATTTTAAACAATAGACAATTGAAAAGACAAAGAATAAAATGAAATGCCAATATAACAAAAAGCTACGTCTTTTGAATTCATATTTCATTGTTTCAAGTGGATCCAGAGCATCTATATCAATCAAACAAACAAAAGCAACAATAAAAAAATCACATATAAAAAATGCTCAAATTAACAATGTGAAACGTTATAGATATGGAGACCTAATGCTGTGCACCAAAGACCGGCAAGTGCATCTAGATACTTCTTCCCATTGATGTCAACACATACGAACCCTGAAACCGAAACAAAATCATACGGTCTTAACAAGCCAATAACTCTAACAAAAAGGAAGAGAACAGATATTTGCATTGTTAATGAGAATACTTTAATTTCAAGTAAGACAGAATTAGACTAATGAAAGGATATATCGTGAGGAAGTTCACCGCAGACTTCACTATACCAAAGGATGCAAGTCAGTAGACTGCCACCCAGCATTGAAAGGTGCAAGCATATCATGTCCCTTAAACCTGACAAATTTAGGAGATGTCAAAACTTATAAGAAGCACACTTTGGCTCGAGTTCTTAAATGAACAAGATAACATGGAACAAATAAGGCATACTTAGAGATACGAACTTATAGAAATGAAGATCAAATGCATCATTATCATTTACCCTTTACTTTTGACATCACTTGCTAGCTCTTCATATAAAATCAGAATATATTATGTCTGGCCATGAGGAACCTGAGAATCTGATCCTGTGGAGTTCTGGGAGCATAGACTTGTTTCACACAGGAACCAAGCTATAAAAAAAGATACAAAAATCAGAATTTTTAAGAGATGAGAAGGCAGATGAGCAGCAATAAAGCATGGTAACTACGAATGAAGAAGTTAAAGGCTCTGCCTGTATGGCATTGCTTTCTGGAAGCTACTTTTGACACCCTGAGCCCAAAAAGCTGCTTGTAGTAGTGTTTGGATAATCTTTAGAAGAGCTTCCCGTCAAAGCCACAAAATTTGGCTTCTTAGAAAAGCTCTTCTAAGAAGATGTAATAAGGTTCTTCGTTAAACTTCACTATAACATTTTTGTTGCTTATTAGAAAATTTAAAGATCATTTTTGTCCAACGAAGCACGTTCAAAAATGTGGGCCAAATACCATTATGGACAGGGCCGTCTAAAGAGATGCTAATATCATCATTAGTGATAGCATGAAACAAATTAGACTCGTTTCTTGTGATCGTCTCTTGCTCGTATCAATACCATCATGACTAATAGTGAATGCTTATTCAAGTGGAAAGATGGTCACCTTTCAGTTCCCATTCATGTTTTTAATTAAACCTTAAACCACAATAGAAATTTGCTATAACATGATTATTTTCCTAATGCATTTGTCGGGATATTTTCTTGTTCTCAAAGACATGGTTTCCACTTCCCATTACCATTCATGGAGCAACCTACCGTGAATGACTTGCTCTGATAGGCTTCTAATTAAAGAATTATTTTTAACTCGGAGAAATCGATATTCAACACTTTAAAATATGATCTTTTTAAGTAAACGTGACAAAAATAGTTCAATTCAAGGGGGGAAAGTGAAAAGAAAAGAGATGAAATTATCGGTTGACATGTTCAATAAAATTAATGTTAAACGAATGCAACTGTTGCTTTGGACTACCATTTCTTAGCAACTAAAAAAATAAAGTGAAAACCTTAAAGTACAGTATATGACATAGAACTGTAGCACATAAAATTGGAAAAGAAAGAAGGAATCTCGTCTTTTTTAATTATTAAATATAAAACCAGGACGTTGATCCGTATAACATAAGCAAATTCCAGAGCCAGAGTGTACTTCCGAAGTCATAAAGGGAGAAAAGTCAAATGGGTAATAAATCCTTAATCTTTTTCTACAAAAAAAAATGAAAATAAAAATAAAATAAGCCTTTTTAACGTTGGAATATACTGAAAAGGTGATTCTAAAGCTAAAAAACTATAACAGCTTCGAAGGATCGTCACAAAAATGAACCACAAGAGATGATCCATAGCCAAAAAAAAAATTACACTGAAAAAACTTCTCCAAAAAATAGTATAAACCCCATCTCAGCTTCCAAATTTTTTTTTTTTTTTAAAGACAGGAAGAAGATGAAAATCAAGGAAAGAACCAACTGGGTATTGAAGAATGAAGATATCGTACCTGGGTTCTGAAGTTGGATCGAAGGAGGTAATTGATACCCTTCATTTTTTTTTTTTTTTATTTTTTGGGTTTTAACTGAGTAAGTTCTAAAAATCTACCAGAACCGAGGAGCTCTTGAAATGGAGATAGTGTTTGTTTATTCCTGTAATTGAATTTGGTCTTATCAAAAATAAGTTTAATAAGCTGAAAAGAAATAAATAATTGAAATTGTCGATTAAGATTCTTTTTTTTTTTAATATTCTATTATTATTACTAAAAAACTATACATATGACGTATAAACTGACAGACTAGTCCTACGTGTCCAATGTCCATATTCGTTTCACCATCTCGTCCGTTTCAAATTTCTTTTTATTTTTTTATCTTTTATTTTTTTATTTGCTAGTGGGGACTATTCAAAAATTTCATCTCAGTTTTTATCTTTTTCTTAAAAATTTTTTATCTTTTCTGAAAAGTCAATTTCAATTTACTATTGAAATTTAAAATTTTCAACTCAAACTCATTTACCAAACGGACCCTAATTCTTTTTAGATGAAATCATATAGGATATTTTCGTTAGGCTTCAACTATATTTTTTTGTCATTTCTACAATTTTAACACTTTTTTTAATAGTAATTTTGGTATATATAATAATAGTTACATGTATTTATGGTCTGTTTAGTTTATCGATTCTAAATTTAAAATTTAAAATTAATTTTTATTTTTTTTTAAAAGTCAATTAATTTTTTAATTAGTTTTTAAAAAGTTAATTAACTTCAATCTGAAAATTTCAATTTAAACCGGACAATCAAACAGGGGCTCAGTTAACAAAGAAAGAACAACCAATAATAGCTATATCCATACGTGACCATGAATTAAAATGTTCATGATATCATCGACATTTTCACGACATTATCCACATTTTGAAGTCTCGATATGGATAACGGGGAAATAATATTTCTTCTCGAAATATTGGTCAAATGTCCACAATATCCAAAAATATATGTGAATACCCATGAACATCCAAGATTTTTTTGAAATTTTCTATAAAATATCCAAAAACTTAGTGAAAACTTTTTTTTTTTTAATTTCAATTTTGATATACATTTCATTTTTTTTTTTAAATATTCTTCAACGGTTGAAAATCGCAATTGTAGGACAGTAAGTGAGGATAATGGGACAATTGGAAAATAACATATAAAAAAACGTGATATGACTCAAATGAGTCACACTGATGAGGATTTTATTGCCTTGAGTTTAAATTCCATGAATTTAAGAACCGAGCAAAGTTTATACGATTATAATCCTCCTTATGATTATCAAATGTGACTTAGTTCAGAAGTACAAAATCTACACCATTTCTTTGATATATTAACATACCTTCTGCCACATATTAATATTGAAATATCATTTCATATCCATCCAGATTTTGGATAAATCAATTATCTAATTTATGGATTAACAGTTGGCAGAGACCAAGAAATATGTTACACATTAACAATTACCTTCAGAACTATTTAAGTGTAAATCTTGAGAAATGTATTGTTTAGATCAATATCAGCTCCTACCTAATGTTTTCCAACCTACTAGAAGCTCTTTTTTTTATTTTAGACATTCAAAAGTTATATGTACTCTATTATGTTTGATATTTACTTTCTATATAATATATTAAAACATTTTATTTTGTTGTAGTGTCTAACGAATATGTAATATTATATCAAAATTATAATTAATGCATAATTATTGTAATTTCTTATTATATTATGCGATATAATTCTCATATTTAATAAAAAATTCTATTGTTTTTGTTATAAAATTAGTTCATAGTAAGTAAACTTGATTGTTTTACATTCCGTAAAGTTTTAACAACAAATTATAAGCTTTTATGAGTATCCATTTTTTCCCGGAATCGACATTTTCATCAATATTATCCGTAAATTAAAATATCGACAATCTCGTAAACATGGACATTTTCCTCCTTGGTTACTACTAATTAGCAATAATCTAAAAATTATTGTTTAATAAGATTCATTTACGAGTGATCTCTTATTTTAAAGGCCTTATAATTGTGATTGATTTGCGGTAAAAATAAAATGCATTGTTTTGTGTGAATGAATGGTCATTTCAAGTTCTAAACCCCATTGTACATTCTTTGTCGTTCTAATAATCAATTGTAACTCCCTAGACGTCAGGATATATAAGCAAAAAATATAACATCGATGCATCAATATTAGATCCAATCAACACAAAAATTATATTTGTAATAATATTGATAGTTTGCTACCCTTTTTTTAGTTAAAAATTATATAGATTAGTACCCAAATTAACCCAAGGTAAATGATATTTTAATATTTGTATTTAGTATTATAATGCTAAAAGTACCTGTTTTTTTTTTTTGTTTTTTAAGATAAAGTACCTGTTCTGATTAACTTATTTCTCAAAATAAAATTTAAATAAGAGGAAAAATAAACTGATTAACTTCAGATGATTTCATTCATTTCGGTGACAAAAACAGATCATGTGATAATCTCATAGTTACAAATTACACTCCATTACAAGAATGTAAGGAAATATAAATAGTTGTAAGTATAATTTAATAGTAATTATACATTTTTATTATAAAATATAAAGTTTGAATATCTTAACTTATAAATTCAAGGAAAAAAAAAAGAGATTGTAAAAAAAAAAATTATTAAATAATATATTTTCACTTTTTTCTTATCAGAGTTGTGAAGGAGAAATATTACACGAAATTATTAATAGTGAAAATGGTTCTAAAACTTTTTCTTGTTCGTATCTTTTTTCCATCTAAGTTAAATGGCATGGAGGACCCTCTTTTAAGCATTAAATTACAAATATTAACTGATTCAACAGAAGAATATTTGTCAAAGAAAATAAGAAGAATAAGACGAAAACAAAGAAAATTTAGGGTTCGTTTGGTTCGTTAGTTTGAGTTGTGTTTTTGAAGTTGAAATAGTAAATTTTGTTGACTTTTCAGAAAAGACAAAAACTTTTTGAAAAAAAGACAAAGACTTTTGAGGAAAAAGACAAAATTTGAGTTGAAAAGTTGAGTTTGAGAGAATGAATCAAACGGATGCTTAATTGAATTTAGAACTAATCCTTACATCACGTGGCTAAAAAAATGATAATTCGTAAGGAGATCTGAATCATGACTCATACAGAGTTAAACCTCAATAATTCCTTAATAATACGTATGAGAGGAATAATTAGCAAAGATCTACAACTTCTGGCTTTACCATATATAGAGCATTAAAAAAAAAAAGGAAACATATAGTACGCAACCAATGACAACTCTATTAAAACGAAAAATATGGAAAAACATGTAAAATATTTGGGGACTTCTTCAACGACAACTCATCACTTTACGCATCAATGGGGGTAAAAAATTTTGACCGTCAGATGAATTTTTGATGGTTGAGATAAAAAAAAAGGTACTTGGTGTTTTCACAAAACATTTGAAAACATTAAAAAATGACAAACCCAGATTCCGGCAGCCCCTGTGGTGGTTGAAACCCAGATTCCGGTGGAAAGGCACGCTGTGGGTGGGTTGCCGCAGGGAGGAGAGCGGGTGGGAATGTTGATCGCGTCTTGGGGAGTGGGGGAATGGGGACGTCGCAGGGTTGGTTCGTCGTAGCCGGGGGGGTGGCTGGGTCGCGTGGCCGGCTGGTTCGTTGTTGCAGGGAGCTCTGTGTCGCCGTCGTAGGGGATGAGTTGGGTAGCGTGGTGGTGGTTCATCGTCGCGGGGGTAGCCATTGAGCCCCCTCGGCCGCAAGCAATCGAGCCCTCTCCGCCGCGAGCAGTCGAGCCCTCATCGCCATCCTAGCCGTCGATCCCCCTCCCCGTTGGAGTTATCGGCAGATCGTTGTTCTTGTAAACACGGTGAACTGGGGCGGAGGGAATCGCGATGGCCGTCATCTGTCCCCTGTGGGCGACGGAGAGAGAGAGGAGGTGGAGGATCGGAGTTGGGAAAGACAGTGGCGGCAGCAGAGGTTGTCCTCCATGGAGGACGTAGAGATTGTCGCGCCGGTGGCTTGCAAGAATTGCGAGCGTCGGCCACCGTGGGTGGCCGACTCCATGGCTTTGCCGGTATCGTCGGAGATCTCACCGCCGTCGGTGAATGAGTCGCCGGAGACCTCCATGGAGTCGCCGGAGACCATGAATTTCCTCCGTGGCTTTGTTCAGGAAAAATATATATATTATTTTATTTTATCGCATTGATAAGGTAAAACACCTTTACATCATTGTCGAATTACCCAAAATATTGGGGAAGTCCTTCAAAGAAAATATAAGATAATCGAACTTTTTGAATCAGCAAGTACAACGTGTAATGTTTTTTAATCTTTATTTCATTTTCTCGAGTACTCATCATCTATCAGAATAAATGCTACACATACAAACTTTAAATCCAATACCAACTACTATGATGTATAGGTTATCATTCTTTAGTAATGTAACTTAAAAGATTGCCATGTTAATAAGAAATTACTTTTATAAATAAAAAAATGTCAATTTATTATCGCATCGGTCTCAAAATTAAGGTTAGAAATCTGATCCCAACGTTACACTTTATTTACTTAAAAAAGGGTCAAATTTTGAGTTTTTTTCCACTTTTTTTTTTTTTTTTTTTTTTTTTTAATTTGAACTTTAGGATTAAGAGATTCAAACCTTTTATCTTATGATAAAGATAGATATGAAATTATCGTTAAGTTTATTACCTTTATTGATCTCTTAATTGATTCCTCTGTAACTTTTCAGGGTGAATGAGAAATATAAATTCTATAATTAGCTCACGTTGGCCATAAAATTATTTAAGAAGAAATAATCCAAAAGCTTTAAAGCAATAATAATAACATATCAATAAAAAAAGCGGCCCTTCCCATTATACTTTTTATTTTTCCTGATTAGCCAATAAAATGATAATCATAATTATTCTTCTTAGAGGAATCCTTACATAAATTTTGGGACAATTAGGATACCTCAAAATTTTGTATTATTGTTAAATCGGATGCTGAGAATCCTTATTCATGCAATATTGTGATTCTTTTTGGATTGGCCTTTTAAATTAAAAGAATCAATTTCATGTCAATAATCACTTAATCAAGGTAACATAAGCTGGCGTTTGAATTTGAATTTAAGATGATATTAATTCGATCATGTATTGTATAAAGGAAAAAGAAAAAAAGAAAAAAAAAGGGAAAAGAATTAGTTCTGTTAAGTTCTATTTGTTTTAGACATTCTTCACAACTGATTTGATTGTCTGAATTGGACACGTGTGCCAGTTGTACCCTTGTATGTATTAGAAAACATGAGAATTTTCTTAGTAAAAAGGCATCAACATCCATCTCACCACAAGGTTCAGAATATGCTCAAGACAAATTCTGTAAGTTATTTCTTAGAAAATCAAGATGGCACAAACTAACTTAATCTTACCATTTTTCATCCAACCTAAACAATTTCGAAAAATTTTGATTCAAAATGATTCACCCATGACAAAACAACAAAATCTTCCGGCATGAATATGCGTACCACCCCAACCGAAATCAGACAGTGTCCTCAATGTTTAAGAATATGAAAGATGCGCAGAGTACAAGGAAAAGAGCACCTGGATGATGAGCATACCACAAATAAATGCAACCGGATCAACTATAGAAAAGAAAAGGAAAAACAAACAAACGAAAACAAAACCAAACAAAACACAGCCAAAACAAAAACAAAGCAAAGCAAAATAAACACACCAAAAGAAAATAAAAATATAATACAAAGGGGTAGTTGAGTTGACTACTCAAGGCCGATAGATAGGAGCCTCTAGGATGTCTCCTCAAGCTGGTCTACACATTTCATGTAGTTCTTCAGTCGCTGGCCATTAATTATGAATGTCTTTCCATTGCTCGGTTCTTGACCATTACGGCACCGTTGGGAAGACTCTTTTCACAAAAAATTGACCAGTTCACCTCGACCTCAACTTGTCGGAATGGAGATGCATCACTAGGCCCAAAAGTGTATGTAGTTCATGCCTTCAGTAGCACGACTAACTTTGTTTGTGCCTTCAGTAGCACTATTAGTTGTCTTTTGGGGCAACCTCAGTGAATGATTTTGGCATTCTTTTTCTGTTAAATCTCTTCGAAGCGTAGTTGCCAAACTTAGTTCCTTTGTCTTGTGAGTCTTTGTAGGTGGCATAAATGTTGGCTAACTTTGTAGGACCGGAACTCTTCATATTCAAAATTTTGGAAGAGGCCTTCAAGATTCATAATTGCAATTGAACCTCCTCTCTTTTTTTTTTTTAATTTATATTTTTTGTTTTTTTTTGTTTTACTTAAAAATTAGCTTGAAAAACAAACGTGTAATTTTTGTGAATAGTATCCTCTAAAAATGCTCTCAAGAAAGATTGGTGGGGCGAGACCTCTTTAGAAACTAACCTCCTAGGCAGAGCAATGTTTCCAGAAAAGATTGACCAGTCTCCTAGATAGAACTTCCTTAGATTTTATGTCTCCACTAAATCACACAATACTTCCTAAACAAAGTGAAAGAAACATCTAAATTTATCCTAGTTTTATTAAATTTCACTAAGTTAGTGGTCTAACAGTCAAAACCTAAGTTAAAAAATAATAAAATAAAATGACAACTAACCAGAATACTAAATCTAAATTTTAATTAAAATCCTGAAAATCGATAAAGGAAAAAAAAAAAAAAAAGAAGATAAAATTATACTACTACGAAATCAACTAGAATAATACTATAAACTAAAAAGGCTACAAAATGAAAAAAAAAATTTAAAGAAAAAAAGGAAAAAAATAAAATTCTTATTTCTGAAAAGGTAAAGAAAATTACCAAAAATAAAATAAAATCAATTGACTGTAAAAACTAAAAAGGAAATAAGAAAATTAGCTAGATTAAAAAAATTTCTAATATAAACACTCTAAATTAAAAAAAAAAAAAAACTAAGCTGTCTAAGCTAAAATTAAATAAATAAAAGAAATTAAAATTAAAAAATTAAATTGTCTAAGCTAAAAAAAAAAATGTGAACAAACTGAAAACGTAATTAAATTTCATTGTATTTTCAAAAAAAAAAAATGTAAACAAACTGAAAGCGTAAACAAAACAGAAAAAGAAGGGGGGAAAAAGTAACTACAAAACGTTAAAAAAAAAAAAAATGAAGAAGCAAACAAACTAAACAAAAGACATTTTATGAAAGAAAAAAAAAATCAAAGGAAATCACTTACCTCTCTTCCTGTCCAAACTTCCAAAAACCGATCTTGTTCGTAGGAACTCCCCGACAACGACATCAAAATTTGATTACACCCAAATTGCATTTAGATAAAGCGGTCAATTGTAGTATAATGAGGACGGTCGATTCTACGAGAATGCAATAAAAATAACAAACACGAAAGATTAATAGAAAACAAACGTTAAAAAGATAAGCGAACAAAGCAAAAGATAAATATTTCTAGGATTTTTGATAATAAAATGAAATAAAAAAAATAATAAATAAAAGATAGGTGAGGAATCTTGAATGTTTTTGTTCAAACTCAATAATTCAACTCTATAACTTAACTACACATTTCACATTCCAACATGCAACCGGAAAATATTAATTTGAAAGAACAGATAATAGAAATAGTTTTTGATCAAATTAATCTCTTTTCGTTAAAGCAAGCACAACTATTCTTATATATCATCCGAAAGCGATAAAATACCCCATGGCAGAATGCAATAAAGGATGTCCATATAAAAACAGTTGAAAGAAAATCACTTGTCACTAGTGATTTAATGCACTGAATATAATAACTAGAACTGTTATCACTTCAAAAATATTTATTATAAACACTAAGCAGAAGAGAATAAATGAAACAAATTTATAAACATTGAATAACAAATTAAATTCAAATAAAAAGAAGAACGCAAACAGATAAAATCCAATCAATTTAGCCTTCCACTAGCGGTGTCTCACTTACAAAAGGTGTATCACTCATCTTACACCTCTAGAAAAGCTAAGGAAATAAGAACTGAAAAATAAAATTGAATTTCTTTCACAATTCTTGAATGAATATTACAACAAGCAGAGCACTCTATTTATAGTGTTTTAGAGGCTCAACTAAAAAGGGAAACAAAATAATAAGAATTGAAAATTAAAACTAGAAAACAAAAATTAGGAAGCTAAAAATAATATTACAATTAATTAGAGAAATCAAATATTTGATCAAGGAAGAAATCAGGCTGATTTGATTCTCTTGGAAGACTTTCTTCAGAAGCAGAAATCTGGAAAGTGAAGGTTTGCTACACACATCTGCCACGTGGTGCGAATGGAATGGTTGTTGTGAATAGCGGGTCACGTGTTCTTCAATTTGCTGCTTGACTAACTTGGGAGTTGATGTGACTTAAATGAATGGATTCCATGGCTCAATTGCATAGCTTTTTTTTTTTTTAATGATTTTTGTACTTCTTTTATATCTGTAAATAAAAAAGCTAAAACTTGACATTTTCCAATTAAATAATTTTAGATAAAAATTATGATAATGTATAATTAAAACTTAAATCATTTAGCATTTACACAATAATGAACACCAAATAATGCACTTTTGTGTACACAACATCATAGAGTATTGGAGAGATAATTAATAATTTCATTATCTAAGAATACACATTACATACACTTTTAATTAAACTCAAATTTTTGAGAATATATTTCTCTATTTCTTTGTTGGTTGAAGATATCAATTTGTTTTTTCACTTCTTATCTGTATTTGAATAATGTGAAAATTCAACGAAAACGAAATGCTTTTAAAGCCTTTTGAGATATTATAAGCTTGGCATTTTTGGCCCTATTACGCGTCAAATTTTAAAATGATTAGGACAAACACATTACATAGACTATGACTAAAATAAAAACAGCCTCACCAATTCCATATTGTCTCTACTCAAAACCACTCAAGTCTTTAGGGAAAAAAAAAAAAAAAAGCGCGCACACACACACACACAAACAATAAAATTATTGTTGGTTTTTAACTAGTTAGAAATTGACATGTACGATAGTGTAGGACATTACGTCGGACATTACGTCATCAGGCACAGATTTACATTAGGGCCACGAGGGCACGTGCCCCCCTCAATTTTTTAAAATTTAAATTATGCCCTTATTTCTTCTTAAAATTCTGTAATTTACCCCACGTTCCCCCCCCCCCCCTTCCCCCCTCAAATGTGCCCTATAACACTCAACTTATTCTTAAATTAAAATTTTTATCCTATAAAGTTATTAATTTTAAAAATTCTCTCTTTATATATATCTTACTAAGAGAAATTTCTAAATCCATCGTGGTGCGTCATAATCATAAACTATATCAATGTAAACTATAACGATGTAGGACGTCATGCCAAAATCAGATTTTTATAAACCGTTTGAAAAGGCTGGATAAAAGAAAGGCGGGTAAGTGGGATGAAATTAGAAAGAATTGTTTACACTACTAAAATAAAGACCAAAAAAAAAAAGGAACAACAGGATATGAAGTTATGTTTACACCAGAGATCCACCTTAGCTACATTGTGCAATAATAAACCATATTATCTCATTTACAAAGTTCACCTAAAGCCGGCATTGTTGACTTGGAGATTCATTCAAGAAACTGGTGGAACAGCATGAAACCGCGTTGCGTGCAACAGTTTCCGACGGCAAGGTTCTATGAATGAAAAACAGCTCCAGTCGGGTGTCTTCAACTTACATAACCCTCACATGAGCAACCTTGCAGGTTAAAGACATCTTTTTTAATGCATTTCTGTCAGCAATTCAAATCACACTCAAGTTATTTTAAGCCAGACCCAGATAGTGAGTGCTGCTCAAAATCCCCCGGAACAAACACGGGAAGCTGGTTTGATGCGGAATCGCGCTTGAATCTGGACTCCCTAAACAAGGTCATAGCAACCCTTTCTTGCCCCTCTCTCGAGTTCAAAACCTTGTCATTCTTTGGACCATCCCTAAATGGGACACTCAGAAGCGGACCGCCGAAGAATATGGAGTCTCCTGTGTACATCAGTTTCTCTGCTTGCTGTAACGGAGGCCTCACGGCAGAAGATGAAGACTCTTGTGGTGGAACAACTGGCCTTCTGCTATAACTGCTTGTTTCGGCATTAGAATTTGGTAGTCCTACTTGCAAGGATGATCTGGTCCGAGATTCTGAAGCTGATACAGGAATTGAGACATATCTTCCAGCTTCTTGGTCCCAAACAACGGAGGTCCTTCTCACATCTCTGAGAAGAGAAGTGGCTTGTGCTGAAATTAATAATGGGTCGGTACCCTTTTGCATCATCTTTTCATCGAATCCAACAGGATGGGATGTTGATGGGTTTACATTTGGGAAAATTGCCTTTGAAGTTAATGGACGATCAGGGATCAAGCTGGGGGCTGGAGGTGCCGCAATAGACCTCAGACCGGGATGTGGTGGTAGGGGGCTAAGTGTGACTGGTTCATGAACATGGCTAGGACTACTGAAACTACTCATGCTCTGAGTTCCAGTTTCATACTCGTCACGACTGCCTTGACTTGGAGCAAAAGAATCTTTGAGATAGGGAGATAACTTGAGGTCGGTTTTTATCTCTTTATTTGGCCCTGTATCAGTGCTTACACTGCTTCTAACACTCATGTTGCCACTGGAGCTATAATCAGGATCAGGAAGCCGCCGATTTTCAATTGGCCGCAGAACGGAGGATGATGCCCTTGCTTTGGCTGCTGCTCTCACAGCCTCGTTAGAATCCAACTTTGCAAGCTTCCAAGCACTGATACGAACAGGCCTTTTGGAACCCTTCTGCGCCCTGTCTGAAACTCCAGTTGCATCAGGATCAACTGTTGATGGTACCATTCCTGGCTCCAAATGAGGTACGACTTCATCCTAAGGCAAAAATATACAAAATGTTGACCGTCAATATTTGTATAGAAATGGGTACATATCAACACGGATAAAATTTTGCCTCTTTCTCAGAGGAAGTAGAAAGATCAAATTAAATTAAAGACCTTTAACATGAATATTGCCGAAACGGTTGAAAATAGCTCAATCAAGAGCAAGGAGGTAATACGTTATAAAACTGCTAAGCTAACTATATGACATTAGCAGAAATGCATGGTGCCAAATGTTCTCCTGCGTGTGATTTCTCATTTGGTTGGCAATTTAGTTCCACTTAGTTGTAAATTGCAAGTCAAAATGACTGTAACTTTGGAGCCAAATTTTGATTCACACAGACCTTTTCTAAATATATTAATCATGAAAAATGAGAGAATCCTTTCTTAAATTACCTGGTAATCCACAAATACCCTAGGGAGTACACCATGCACCCTTGTACTGTAAACCCAGAGAACTTCCACCACTCATACCAGTTGTGGCAGATCCTGTAGGAGAGAACAAATATTCGGTAGTTCCTCATCGAGATATTGTGGAGCAGCCGTCTCACTCATGGCTCTCATTGCCACAACATACTCGTAGGTTGTGATACCCTAGTTCAACACAAAAATGATAACTTTGAGATCATGGAAATCTTGCAAGGCAAATTGCCTCAATCATCTGACATATGATCCTGTTCTTTTTCGTAGAACTGAATCTTCCCTCAAGTTTCTCGGCCACTGACCTTTCTTATCAGAATCACGTGGAAGAAAAAGTTCACCCAAAGGTATGCACGCAAGCATGGAAACTGCAGTACATACAGCCTACAGAAAATGAGGCACGGCTTTAGCACAAATTCTTCTGAAATTGATATCAGAAAATTGAGGTACCAACTTTAATATTATAGCATACATACCACAACTGTTGCAAATGGGGGACGAGTGAAGCCATTTCCAAGTCTATCTATAATTTCAGCCTCCATACTTTTCTTATTTACAAAACAAAGAACTAGGACAGCAATTCCAACTCCAACTTCGATAACCAGCTGAATAGAGAGCAAAGGGCATCAGTAGTAATCCAAAGACTTACTCGAAATGAAAATTATGAGATGCAAAACATACCCAAACAAGACTAATGGCCATGAGACAGATAAAAGTCACATAATTTTTGCGCCCCACACAGTTGTTAAGCCACTGCAGCCATAAAAATTGAGAAAGTTATTTCCAAAGTGCAAATAATAAAACTTGAAAAACTTCAACAAAGTTGATGGAAACTTTCAGAAAGTGCTTGTACGACATACCCGGCAATGGTGATCAAAACCGTCAACACATTTATCACAACTTCTACAGTGTTTGCTGAATTTGCAGACCTGCAACATTAGAAGCATTCAAGCTTACTTTAAAAAAAAAAAAAAAAAAAAAAAAAAAAAAAAAAAAAAAAAAACTTTGCGTCCTTCTCTGGCAGCATTTGCTAAACTTTGGAAAGATAAACTTTAATGTTTTCAGTTTTCATACCAGATCACCTTAACACTGTTATGGAAATAATCTACGAGAGGTATGTATTTCGAAAGGCGCTAACTGCTAAACCAACTTAAAATATATTGGCAAGTATCACTTAGCATTAAAATTATATGATAAGCTATGACCTTAGATTAGAGGGATATAACCATAAAGGTAGCATAAGATGGATATTGGATACAGCTTAAGAAGCTTAATAGCTGTAACACAAAAGGTTGCTAGTATAGATAGATTGATAGATAAATATATCAGAACGATAATGAATGATGAATATCAAACTTTGCGGTTAACATACTTGGCAAAATGTTGTACCTGAGCATTGCATAGTGTGCAGAATAAAGCTTCTTCACTGCCCTGCTGATCAGTAGCTCCTTCCTGTTTACGGCAATCTTCATAAACAACATTGCACAGAAGATTCCTCCAATGCTACAACGGGACTTTCTGGTTGTTGTCTCCGCTTGAATATCTACACTTCCAAGTTCTCCTAATGAGCCTTTCTTACTAGAAACTGCTACAGAACTTCGAGAAGCTGATGATGGGGAAGAATGCTCCCCGGTGGCAATTCCATTAAATTTTCTAGGCAAGTCTTTTTCTGATAACCCATGATCAGTGTTGAGTTTATTTTTCACTCTACTATCGAAATTAGACATAATGCTAGGATCTGCCGGGTTTATTGCAGTACAGCGGACATAAAGAATGAAAACAAGGAGTGCCTGCAATGCCAATGTCAATAAAATAAGATTATAGAAGGCAGATCAAACATCTCACAAGAATTCAGGTTATACTTCAGATTGAGATCTTAAGAGGGATAATTCCAATTTGCTTGGAACAGAAGCTAGTAGCTGATTCTCAAGAAATTGTTTTCCAGCAGTAGCCTATATCTTTATCTTTTAAGGTTCCGAATTTTAATAGCAGTCTATTAAACCTTTTATGGAGGAAATGTACAATTTAGTAAGTATTTAGTAAATTTACATACCACAGGAGAGTAAATCCCAATCAAAACATACTCCCAGATACGACCTCCAAGGAAAGGGGCGAAGAAGGCATAGAACGCAACCACCAACAAGCAGAAAACGGTAATTGCAACAACCTACACAAGCGAAAACTAGAGTTAAGACTTTTTTTTTTTTTTTTGGTGGCCTTCAACAGGTAAAGTTTTGAGCCCATGAATGCCTCCATAGATATAACAAAAATCTCTACGTATTTGGGAATGCTACATCCATCCGCTACATTCTAAATGTGAAATTTAGGGAGAAGAAAAGGAATTTGAGATTGTTAAGGGATTGGGCCTCTTATTGTTGGTATATGTTTTCGATATGTGACTTGAGTGAGTCACCAATCTTGTATTGGATGGATCGAGCCGCTCGCTTAAGCTTGTTGGGCTCTAATACCATGTGAAATTTAGGGAGAAGAAGAGGAATTTGAGACAATTAAGGGATTTGGCTTCCATCTTAAAAGGTCAACCTGTTAAGTGGAGTAGCTTAATATCCTTATATGTCTATTATTATTGTTATATGTTTTCGATGTGGGACTCAGGGTTCTTTTTACCCTATACACTAAAATCATGTTAAAATGATCCCATGCATTTTACAAATCATGTTAAAAACTTAAAACCTTCCCTCTGAGAAAATTTTAACACAATGAGCAAAATATGGGGCAGGTACAACATTTTTAAAACTTATTAAGCTGAAATGTAGCATTTTGATAAACTTAGAGTAAGGTTTTTGTCACTATCCCTACTTTAACAATTAACATGCAACCCAGAAAAACATAGCCAAGATGTCCACGCAGAATGCTAGATACATATTCCATATTTTGAAAGTCCACCGACAACCCATGATACCAAATCAAAAGCAGTTAAGTAAAATATAAATATAAATAAAGAATTAAACAAAATCTTTTTTGGCAGAAACCCCATAAATTAGACGTGGCAACGTGTTGGCTGATCCTATTTTTCAGTCTATTAATATCAATATTACATGTCATTTCTAACAGTCAATAGAAAGTTTGTATATTCCTAGGTTAAATACTGTACTTCTCTTCTACATATGAACTACCCAAGCCAAATGTACGGACAACAGAAGAATACAAGAAATACGGTCAACAGACCAACCAAAAAAAAAAAAGAAAAGAAAGAAAAGAAAAACGAAGGCTCAAATTTACTTGTTTTCCTTTCCTTATTTTGGCAAAAAAAAAAAAAACGAATTATTTCATAATCATAAAATTTCTCAAAAGAAAATTAAAATGAAGGACCCCAACTGACCCTTTTACAAGACCTGAAACTGAACACAAACAATAAAAACCCAGACACAAACGCAGATTATTTCCACTTTCAGCATTCAGAAAAAACAGGTTTAAGAAAACCCTAATCTACAATTGAAAAGACAAAAAATAAAAAAGAAAAAAGCCAGAAAAGAAAGAACAGTTGAAGAATATAGTGTGTTATGTACATGTACCTGAAAGGTGTGAGCAGGTAGCTGCCATCCATGTTTTCGCACCATAACTGACCAATTCAGAAGAAAACCTAGTGAGAGAAACTAGAGAGATTTGTAAGAGAGAGAGAGAGTTAAAGTAGTGAGAGATGAGTGTGAGAGTAAGAGAGAGAGAGGAAAGTCTCTTTCCCTCTCTGTAACCCAAAATGCCAAAAACAAAAATAAATTTCAAGACAACCAAAAAGGCAAAAAGTAAAAAGTAATAAAAAAAAAAAAGTGACAATTACATTAATGGCACTAGTTGGCCTCGGTAGCCTCAGATAATACAAAATTTCATAAATGAAAACGAAAGAAACATAACTATTTTTTATTTAACCCCAAAAAAAAAAAAAAAAAAAGAGAAAGAGAAAACAAGCAAGAAAACCAAATGCAAAGAGAAGAAATTTGACCAATTCCTCTGAACAAGGAAAGAATACAATCAATGCAATAGAAAAATTGGCCGATATTGCAATACAACAAGCCAAGTCGGTCAAGCTGAGAGAGAGAGAGAGAGAGAGGAGTGTTTGGGAGCTGAGAAAGTTGAATTGAACCGAATCAGTCCAACGGAAAAGAGAGGGAAGAGGAGGAAAAAAAGGAGCACGGAAATGGCTGCTGAGAAAGAAAATAGAGGAAATGACAAAACAGGAAAGCGTTATAAAAGGCGTTGCTAGACTCGGACTGAGTTGAGGGATAGTGGGGGTTTTGACGCTTTTGTCCCTCAAGTTTCCTTGTTATTTCTTTTTCTTTTTCTTTTTCATTTTTTTAACTGAAAATGAAAGAAATCGATTTTTCACGTTTCTATCTCATGTATGTTATTTCTAAAATTTATTGAATAACAAGTTGAGCTATTAAACAAGAGTTCAAATTTATTATCTAATTCTTTTCTTATCTGTTTAATTAACTTTTAACACATAAGTTAACTGCTAAGTAGTTTTAAAATTTAGTTCTGTTTATGTGATTAAGTAGTTAATTTAGATGGTATGGCCAATTACGAGTGTAAGCATAGTCAATAAACAACAAACGAATAAATAAAGACTTTATGGAAAAAGGACAATAAATATGAATTCATTAAAGAAAACTCTCACTAAAAAAGTTCATACATAATTAATCACACAAGCTTTTTTTTGTCTTTTTCCCCAAAAATTTTTGTCTTTTTCTCAAAAAGTTTTTTATTTTTTCTGAAAAGTCAACATAATTTACTATTTAAACTTAAAATCTGAACTCAAACTTACACACCAAACATGCCCTTAATATTTCACTTAACAAAATAAAAATTCAAAAGAATTAAACCTGTCGATTTCAAAATAATTTAGGACGTTATTTTATGAATTTTTAATTATAATATATGAAAATTTATTAAGTAAAAATATTATGAGAGTGCCTTTTAAATAAGTGTATAGTAAAAAGAAATCGCCTTTGTACACTAAATATATGGCATGCTCATGTTCGTATTTGTAGCTTTAGGACCCGTTTGGAAGGTTGATTGGAGTTATAATTTTGTAAATTACAATTGAAATATGTGTTTGGTTAAAATGTGAATTGAAAACAAACTATGATATAGAAAAAAAAAAGTGTAAAAATATGAAATTTCTTCACCAAAAAAAAAAAAAAACAAAACATGCATTATGGATTTTATTTCGTTCATCTTATCTTTGTATGTTATTTCAAAAAAATAATATACTTTCGACTTGAAATAAAAAAGTTATTAACTTAAAATTTGAATTTTTTTGAAATGAAAAAAAAAAGTGAGATGTAGATTTAAAAATTTTGGAAGTGAGTTACAAAATTATGTCGGGTATCATTATTCCAAATGAATGCTTAGTTTCTTCTTTCATTTGAAGTCAATGAGTATAAACGCTTTTATTAAGGAATAATTTTACTTACCAAAAGAAAAGGAAAATTTATAATTTAGACGAAATTAAAAGAATAGAAGATAATGTGGTTTTCATTATATAGTCTAACAGTATTATTATATCTGATTTCATCTAAAAGTGTAGAGTCTGAATCTCTACCCGAAGTTAAAAAAAAAAAGTTAGAATATAACCTATAAATGGTTAAAAAATGAAAAATAAATGTATCAAATATTCTAATGTGTACCAAATACTCTAATGTGTATATATATATATTTTTGTGGAAAATATAATGTGAATATATGGATGTTTTAATTATTATTTTTTTGGGGGGGAATGTGAATATAGTTGTAAGTTGTGGCTCCATGCGTATATGTGCCGTAGTAGGTGTGCTTTTGGGTGGAAAAGAAGGTGCCTTAATTGCGTGGGCCTTCTTCTGTGGGTCCTGAAATTATTATCTCTCTCTCTCTCTCTCTTTTTTTCCTTCTCTTTTTGCCCTCTACGCGCAGGTTGTCAAAAACAAAGAATAAATGCGTTTTCAAGTATTACAAACCAAAAAGAAATTAAAATGGGACGAAGGAGCAGTTGAGGCGAATTAAAATAGTGGAGACAAATTTCTTTCCTTTTTATTTTTATTTTTATAATCTAATTCAAGTTAAATCCATTTCTAAGTGATGATTGTTGTTTCATTCTTGTCTTCACGAATGAAAAGAACTTGATTAAAAGAAATAATAAATAAAGAAAAATAGTAATGAAAGTTCGTCGTATGGAGCCAATTGACGAGCAATGTCGTTTTCTGCGCTATTGCTTGATTAAAAAATAAAAATAAAAAGGAATCTCATTACAATGCATATATGTGTGGCCAATGAGCCCTTGTGTGTTTGTGAAAAATAGTAAGATTCTGTTTTTCAAGAGTTAGATTGTAAAATAAAAACTATTTCTTATGCATTTTTTTCTTTATTTTAAAGAGATTTCTATCTTAGGGAAATGTTCTTTTAAACTATCGATGGACACAACATTTTTAATGAAATTAATTTTTAAATACTATAATCTAAGATAAGTCTCATATTACGTAACGTTGACAGTCAAAATCCGCGTAACAAAACTGGAGTCGATATATGAATTGTTAACCTTATATATTGTATGAAAGCAAGAAATTATAAAGTGCAGTAAAATAAAGACCCAAGGAATTCGTGGTTTCCGTTCCATTCGAAGGGTACTCCTTTTTGGAGTTAAGGAGTAATTGTTTTATTATTTTCTGAGAATAAGTATAATAGTCTCGTTTTGTGAATTCAAAAAGTCTCCATTGTTTTTTATGGGGTACGTTGTAGCTGTTATTCACTTTTTTCGACAGTTTCCGCTTTGCTTAACCGTTGTTACATCATATGTGTCTTGGGTGTACCCTTCCCGATCTCCACAATTCCCAGCACCCTTGGTTGACTAGGTTCAAGTGATCTTTTCCTGAAACACTTATAAATCACACCGTTTTAAAATTCAAGTTCATGACTAAAACTATTTTTCAGTCTTTAAAAAAAAAATGTAATTCCAACATTCCATTACTGCCATGAGGACCTCTCCTCTCAAAATGGTTCCTAAAGTATTTTGAAGATGTGAACTGCAATTGCTAATGTCAAGGAAAATGACAAAAGCAACTTTAAATTTGTGTCTGCTACCATAAATTCCAAAATGGTTTGATTCATACTACACCCGGAAAACTACATCTTGAATTCTACTTGGGAGAATAAATCATAACCATTATATAATAGTATGACCAAATTATTATTATTGTTATTTTTTTTTTACATGTCCAAGCCTCCAAGAAACATAAAAGGTGTGGATTACGAGGCTTAGGAAGAATATTGTGACTTAGGGAAAATGACTCTTTTTTTTTTTTCCTTAGGTAAAATGAGTGGTTTTTCTTTCGATATTTTCAAAATGGTAAAAATAATCCATGTTTTTTTTTTCTTTACACGACTAACATTCCCTTAAAATAAAAATATATAAAATTTAACAAGATATGGTATAAATCTGATAGTTAAAAATAAAACTTTATCAATAAAGTATTTTAATATAATACGTGAAAATTATAATGTGTGACGGATGGAAAGATAGAGTTTTTCCGCTCTTTATTCTCAAGTGAAATAGCTTGATGGAAGGGTGACTCTTGGGAATTTCTTGCTGGTAATGTGAATAGAATGCGGAAAGCAAGACATGCAACTGAGTTTCATCATGACATTGCACACAAGCATTGGTTTAAGGTACTCTTTTTGCTTGAGTTCATCTTACATAGATCTCATGTTGTGCTAAATTACTAAGAAAAATATTAACCCCTTTAATATTACAACTTACCTATAATATTTTTCATTTGTGGACTTACTTCTTCAATAAAGAAGTACCAGAATATCATTTGTATTTTTTAATTTCATATTAAAAACATCTCTTTTAATAAAATTTGATTAAACTATCGACTACTTTAACACAACACTTTTAAGTTTGACCAAACTGATCAACCTTTTGATTAAAAATACAGAGAATGACAGTGACAAACTTGACATTTTATATAAAAAAACAAAAGACCGTTATCACATGCATACATATATATATATATATATATATATCTCTCATCTTTCCATAAATGTCAAATTAATAAAAGTTCATGCATATTTAGATCTCAAGTGATAATGGTGTATCATTTTTTTTTTTTCATTTGAATGGTCCGTTTGAACAAACAATAATTGGAATTAAAGTTTTATAAATTAGAATTAAAATGTGTATTTGATTGAGATGTTAATGGAAAATGAATTGTGACATATGAAATTGAGTAAAAATTTAAAAAGTGCTTCGAAAAACATTTGCAATATTGATATTATTTCATTCATTTCTTTGTTATAAGCATTAATGTATAAATATCATCTTATTTCAACATGAAGTAAAAAAGTTCTAAACTTTTATGTTCGAATTTCGTAAAAATTTTATAAAGAGGAAGTGAAATATAAATTTGAGAGTTTTAAAATAAATAGACACAATTTTGTCTCCAATGTTGTTTCGATCTAAATATGGTTTATCATATTTTTTTAAGACCCCGTTTGGCACACACCGGTTTAACTCAAGTTAAACTGTACTTTTTCATCATGTTTTTTGTATTTTCTGAAAAAGTTTTTTATCTTTTCTGAAAAAGTCAACAAAAATTACTATTTAAATTTAAAAATTTCAAATCAACTCAAACTCAACTTGTGCACCAAACATGCCCTAAAATTTTTATTCCAATTTAAAAAAAAAATACATACTTTTGCAAGTTCTATTCCAATTAAATTAAGTGAATTTAATAGGTGTTACATTAGGGAATGTGGCCCTCACAATCTAAACACTCGCGTGGGACATTTTTTTCAATTATCTCATCAAAACAAATTAAAAGCCACGATAATGTGTTTTAATTCTCAACATTAATGAGGAAATAAGAAATTATTGGCATCGAAATAAATTTCCCTAAAATGCCAAATTAAAAAGGTAAGGGGGGTGTTTGGTGTATAAGTTGAGTTTGAGTTAAGTTGAGATTTTTAAGTTTGAATAATAATTTTTGTTGATTTTTTCGAAAAAGATAAAAATATTTTTCAAAAAAGATAAAAAATATGATAAAAAAGTACAATTTAATTTAAACTAAGTTAATTTAGTTTAAACTAAGTTGGAGAACCAAACGGGTCTAAATAATTTTCCTCAAAAAATTAATAAAATAATGGGCAAGTGGAGGCCAGGCCATAAAGAGTTGAGGCTGACTTTCACGCCAGCTATGCACGCCACGCGCCTTCCCATTAGCAACCACGTCTCGCCAGCTCACACCACCACTCCCCGAATTTACACGAACACCCCCGCAGGTGGATCCACGAGCCGCGCGCGTGGACGCCACTGCGAAAAAAGCGAAAAGAAAATTGGAAAAGGCGAGAGAAGCCGACGCTCGGAGGCGAGAGTCAGATTGAGCCAGAGCAAAGTCTTTCGAAACCCTAAACCGAGACGATTTGGGGAAACCCCGAAAAAAAAAAAAAAAAAAAAAAGGGGGCGAAGAAGAGATCCGTACGGTCCACTCGCTCGTCCCCCTCGCGTGGGAGACTCTCTCTCTCTCTCTCTCTCAGTGCGTCTGTCTCAGATCGAAAGCCCCATCTCCAACCTAACCTCCGGTACTTTCTCGTCTCTTAATTTTCCCGAGAAAATTAAATGGAATTTTCTGTTTCTGTTTCTGTTTCTGTTCTTGTTCTTGAGATTGTTTTTGCGCGTGGTTGCTTAAACTCGTAATTGTGGGTGTATTGAGCAGTTTTGATTGCTTTTCATAAATATAAAACGGAAATGATAATGAGTTATTTTAGTGTGATTTTCATTATTTTTCTAAATTCTGTTTTTTTTGGGCCTAGGAATTAAAAAATTGCCTTTTGTTTTAAAAAACCGGGAAATGAATAGCAATGCGATTATTTATGTGTGTATTTATATATGTATGTATAGATGTAAAACTTTACACAAGCACTTAATTGCATGTAGAAGTTTTATGGGTTTGTTTACAAGCTAAGTTAGTGAACAGGGTCGAGCTCAGCTTAGCTTGTTCAAGTAGAGTTGTGCATTAGTGCACAACTTGTGTGGACAATAATATATGGAATGTGAAAAAGATACTAATATGGTGAATTTTGATGGATTCGAAAGCATGATTAGAGGCTTATTTAGGCGGCAGTTTATGCATGCGGTGGTAATTTCACAACAGACTCTACTAATACGGTGGATTTTCATATGTTGTTGAATACATGAGGATTCTATAGCACGATTAATAGATTAGAAGGGTAGTTGTCAAAATTCAATGTCTTTATACAGGCAATGATAATTCCACACCCGACTCCACTAGAAGTTCATATAGATTATTTTTATTTGTTTGAGATGCAAGGATAAGGATCAACCAATGTTTTGGATAATGATGTTGATAACTATACCAAATCATGAACTGTTGGTCGATTTCATTCTGGCAGTTTTCTTATATGTATTAGATGTGTTGCTGTATAGGGAAATGTTTTGAACCTTAATGTAACATTTAACTTGAATGTTTATTAACGAACATCTTTTGTGGCCCAAAATTTATTGCAAAAGGTAATCCATATATGCTCCTTTAGGTTTCTGAAAACTCTTAACTGCTCTGTGGCTGTTGACACTTTCCTATGGTGAGGAGACCCAAATATGAGAATGCACATTGATTCTGCTACTTTATAGTAAAGAAGATATTTCGAAATAGAGAGATTGTTGGAAGTTCTTTTTTTTTTTTTTTAGAATATAATATTATTTTATTTTTGAGGTCACTCAACAAAGTATTTATAACAAAAGTTCAAGAATTCAACTTGAACTTCAGAAGGTTGACTGGTTATTTTTATGCTTTGCCTTGTACCTCTAGTTTGACTTCATAAGCTTATCGAAAGTATGAAAGAAGAAGAAAAGAAAGGAAGGACTAAGAAGCAAATTTGCAGGCCTGAAGTTCGTGAATAATGCTCGTTTAATGGTAAATAAAGTGCAGAGAGCGAGAGGGGTCTCTTGTTTATTAATTGATTGTCTTAATGTTGGAGATAAAATTATGTCAAGATGAGCCTGATCTTCTTTTAACTTAATAAGGAGGAATTATTTTTCTTAACCGTCGGTGGGATGAGGTCTCTTTCATTAGACTTGGTTGTTGGTACCTGGTTTTACTATGGGACTTTTGGGACATACCTTTTCACAGTAATTAGCGGTCCTAATTACCTCATTTGTAAAAAATATCAAGTAGTAAGTTTCAACCTTTTGTTAAATATCTACAATCCTGCATAATACGAGTTGCAGTGTCACTATATGGCAATATGGTTACAGACTGTCTACTTTATTTGGCTTGTTTTTGGTATCACTGGTTTCTCCTAGATAGTTGTTAGCTGAGTGCATAAGTTTGTTGAGAAGAATTAATGTGTCACTGTTTCTTATTTTGAGAGGAGAGATTGATGCTTCTTTTGATGGGATAGCAATATCGAGATTTAGATATTTTCATATTATTGTCGACTATAGAAAAAATGTTCTATTATTTCTTAAGTTGTTTGTGTCCACTTTTCAGGTAGAAATCACTTCCTCTAGGTAAACTATTTTCATCATGGACATAGATCTTAGTCTACCTTCTGGTGAGCATGACAAAGATGGTGAAGAACCAACTGCCATTGATAACATGTTAGATGGTGACGAGAAACTACATAATGGAGATCTTATGACTGCAAGTATGGTTGAGATAGGAGATGAAGTACAGGCTGAAGATGGCGGGGATTTGAATTCTCCCATGACAAATGCGGTGGTCTTTAAAGAAGATACAAATCTTGAACCACTTTCTGGCATGGAATTTGAATCACATGGGGAGGCTTATTCTTTCTATCAGGAGTATGCTCGATCTATGGGATTCAACACTGCAATCCAAAACAGCCGGCGGTCAAAGACTTCGAGAGAGTTCATTGATGCAAAGTTTGCTTGTTCCAGATATGGGACCAAGCGCGAGTACGACAAATCCTTTAATAGACCACGTGCCAGGCAAACCAAACAAGACCCAGAAAACGCGACTGGTCGACGATCATGTTCAAAGACAGACTGTAAAGCTAGCATGCATGTGAAGAGGAGGCCAGATGGGAAATGGGTTATACATAGTTTTATCAAGGAGCATAACCACGAACTGTTACCGGCGCAAGCTGTTAGTGAACAGACAAGAAAGATGTATGCTGCCATGGCTAGACAATTTGCTGAATACAAGAATGTGGTTGGTCTAAAAAATGACCCCAAGAACCCTTTTGATAAAAGTCGAAATTTGGCACTAGATGCAGGAGATTTGAAGATTTTGCTTGATTTTTTCACACAGATGCAGAATGTGAATGCTAATTTCTTCTATGCGATAGACGTGGGTGACGATCAACGGCTTAAAAATCTGTTCTGGGTTGATGCAAAAAGCAGGCACGACTACACCAATTTCAGTGATGTAGTGTCCTTTGATACCACTTATATTAGAAATAAATATAAAATGCCCCTTGCTCTATTTATTGGAGTGAATCAACACTACCAATTCGTGTTGCTTGGATGTGCTTTTTTATCAGATGAAAGCCCATCGACGATCTCTTGGTTAATGCAGATGTGGCTGAATGCAATGGGTGGTCAAGCTCCGAAGGTGATAATAAGTGACCAAGACAGAGTGATGAAGTCGGTTATTTCACAGGTCTTTCCAAGTGCTCATCATTGCTTTTGTTTATGGCACATATTGGGGAAGGTTACTGAAAATCTTGGTCATGTAAATAAACGGTATGAAAATTTCATGGCAAAATTTGAAAAGTGCATTTACAGGTCATGGACCGCTGAAGAATTTGAGAAGAGGTGGTGGAAAGTTGTTGATAAATTTGAACTCAAAGATGATGAATGGGTTCATTCATTGTACGAAGAGAGAAAACAATGGGTTCCAACATTCATGAGGGATGCTTTTTTGGCCGGGATGTCTACTGTACAACGATCAGAGAGTGTAAACTACTTCTTTGACAAGTACGTGCATAAGAAGACCACTGTTCAAGAGTTCTTAAAACTATACGAAACAATTTTACAAGACAGGTATGAAGAGGAAGCTAAGGCAGATTCTGATACGTGGAACAAGCAGCCCACATTAAGATCTCCTTCTCCTTTCGAGAAAAGTGTCTCTGGGTTGTATACAAATGCCGTGTTCAAGAGATTTCAAGTTGAAGTCGTGGGTGCGGTTGCCTGTCATCCTAAGAAGGAAAGACAAGATGAGACTGAGATTGTATTCCGAGTTCAAGATTTTGAAAAGAACCAAGACTTCCTTGTTTCATGGAATGAGATGAAGTCGGAAGTTTCTTGTTTGTGCCGGTCATTTGAATACAAAGGTTATCTTTGTAGACATGCATTGATTGTTCTCCAAATTTGTGGCATGTCTATCATCCCAGCCCAATATGTATTAAAACGGTGGACAAAAGATGCAAAGAACAGGCATTTGACGGGAGAAGAATCTGACCAAGTTCCATCTAGGGTGCAGCGGTACAATGATTTATGTCAACGGGCGATGAAATTGAGTGAAGAAGGATCTCTGTCACAAGAGAGTTACGGTCTGGCTTGCCGTGCACTAGAGGAAGCATTTGGAAATTGTACGAGTGTGAATAATTCTAGTAGAAGTCTTGCAGAAGCCGGCCCGTCAGCTGCTCATGGCTTATTGTGCATTGAAGAGGATGTCCAAAGCAAAAGTATTGGCAAGATAACAAATAAAAAGAGAACCCCAGCTAAGAAGAGAAAGGTTAGCTGGCTAACTCATGATGTATCTTTGTTTTTCCTTTCTGGGGACAAAAATGTTATATTCTCATTAGCTGTTAACAAGGGCATCCGCTATTTGCAGGTGAGTTTTGAGCCAGATGTTATTGCTGTTGGGTCACAAGACAGCTTGCAACAGATGGTTTGTCTTATTTCCTTAATCCTTGGCTTGGTCATGAAATACCCCCCCCCCCCCCCCCCCCCCCTTTTTTTTTAATTTAAAATTTTGTATTTTAATTATTATTAGAATCGGTAATACTATCCTCTAATAGATTCTTATTTGTAGGAAAAGTTAAACCCTAGAGCGGTAACCCTCGATGGCTATTATAGTGCACAACCGAGCGTGCCAGGAATGGTATGACAAATAGTGCAACAAACATACATCAAACTCTGTTTTATTTACCCTGATAAGTCCTGGTTAGTAAGTTTACCTATTTTCATTGCAAGATACAGTTGAACTTGATGGCACCAACGCGGGATAATTATTACGGCAGTCAACAAACCATTCAGGGGCTTGTGAGTCATTTCTTTTTTTGTATGGTAGTAATGTCCAGAGAAGCACAGTGATTACCAATCATGTGATTTTAATTTTCTGGTCTAAATTATTTTAGGGACAGCTAAACTCAATAGCCCCAAGCCATGATGGATATTACAGTGCTCAGCAAAGCATACACGGGCTGGTATAGTGTTCTATTCTGTAACCTCATTCCAAATTTTGCGTCCCTATTGTTGTGCTACTTGGTGGCGTTTAACACGTTGTCGGGTCATGCTTGCAGGGACAGATGGATTTTTTCCGAGCACCGGCTGGTTTCACTTACAGCATTCGGGTTCGTTAGCTAGATGTGATATTCCTATAGCTTTTTGGGATTTGTTTTAAACGACAGTTTCTCAGAATGCGGCTTTTTTTTCCATGGCAGGATGATCCCAATGTGAGAACGGCATCTCTGCATGATGATGCATCAAGACATGGTTGAGGAGCACCGGTTTCACTCTAAAGGTAACGCGTCGGAAGCTGAACTCTTGGTTATTCCTTTACTTGAAAACCCGGGAATTGTATTATCCATTTTTTTTAATCCTTTGGATGAATCAATTTGTAGGTGGAGATACAAATCTGTCGGAAGCTAATTTCTTTGTAAAGAAAGAAGTCCATCAATATCATTCCTTGTGTGGAAGGATCGTTATGGAGGAAACCCGCCCTTTTGGGATCTGTAAAATAAGATTAATCTTTTCCTGTTCTATTTTATGTGAAATCTCAACGGATTAACTAGGGGTTTTTTCTCTTTTCTGTAAAGGTAATTATTGTTGTATTGTATCTCTGATTGTTTAGCTTAAACAGGATTAGATCAAATCCGAAAAATTCAGTCCAAATTAGTTCTGCTCTAATCACCACGGATTCTTTTCATGTTTGCTTCATGTGCCCGCAAGAGCCAGCAGAGGTTGGTTCACGTTCATGTTTAACTTAGGGTTTGTTTGAGGTTTTAGTTTAACTTCAATTAAATTATAATTTTTTTGGTTGGATTTTTATATTTTTCTGAAAAGTCAACAAAAATTATAATTAGTTTAAAAAAATCAATTAATTTCAACTTAAATTTTTTAATTTCAATCGGTGATCTAAACGAAAGTTTAGTTTATTTTTTGTTTATTACTTTTTCTTTAAAATATTGGAGAAAATGATAAATGGAAATATTAAAATGAAATAGTAACATTTACAACTTTAATTACTTTTTTCTTAAGAGTTTTTTTTTTCCCCCCTTCTTGTTTTTGCCTTTAAGTAGAGGAACCAGAAGGCAATGTTCGTTAAATATGTAGCGATATATGTAATTATAGTTATAAAAATGTTGGGGAATTTCAATGACAAGAGTTGTTAGTTTAACACACACGGTACATAATTACTTCTTGTCGGAAGTGAAAAATAAGAATTTTTTCCAACTAAATTTTCAAAAATTTATTTGTACTAATGAAATATCCTTATTGATTTGTTGAACAAAAACAATCTTAAGCTTGTGTTTGGTTTGTTGATTGAAGATAAAATTTTTAACTTTTAGTTGGTTGAATTTTTCAAAAACTAGTTATAAATTTTGTGGACTTTTCAGAAAAAGATAAAAATTGATATAAAAAGTACAGTTTAGTTGGAATTAAACTGCAACGCCAAACGAAGACTTCGCATCTGTTTAGTATTTTTTTATATCAATTTTTATTTTTTTCTAAAAAATCAACAAAATTTAGAATTAATTTTTAAAAAATCAACAAATTTCAACTTAAAAATTTCATTTCTAACTAACAACCAAACAGAGACTTCCTTTTGAGAAGTAAATCTCCTTAACTATTGGTACATAAATAGCTACTCCTTAAAAAAAAAAAAATCTACAATTTAAGAAAAATAAAAGGAAATAAATTCAAATAAAAAAGCAGCGCGCCAAATTGAAAAAAAATAATAAAAAGTTGCAGTCGATAAAACACGCGCCACACATGTGGCAGCCACGTACGTTCCCACGCGTGTGGCTCTGAAGCCCAGAGATCCATTACTCGCCTTAACAGCGGAAACACCCCCACCCCCCTCTCAAACAAAACAACCATCAAAAAATACCCCCAGAGGACTCCTTCCTCCTTTTTACGAATTCCCATCGACCGACGCGCCGAGGCGGTTTTGCAAGAGAGACGAAAGACTAAAGCGAGTGGCAATAAGCGAGTGGAATTTACCCCCATTTCCACAAACCCAGATCCCCCCACCGCCCTTCCTTTGGCGAGTGGCCGAACCCAAACACCAGAAAAAAAAAAAAAAAGAAAAAAAGAGCGAGTGAACATCAAACCCTAATTTTCCCCACTCGCACCCAGGCCTCACTCGCCCCTGCGCTTTTCTTTCACCTTTGGCTCTCCGATTCAATTCAGGTCTCTCCCCCTCTCCCTCTCCCTGTGACAAAGTTTCGTTGTTTTTTATTTTCCATTTATTTATTATTATTATTTTTTTTTTCTGGAAGTGATTTGTGGCTGCTGAAAAATCGCGGGGAAGAAAAAAAAAACATGATCCTTGTTGTCTTTGAGTTTGTAGAACCTTGATTGCGAAGTTTCTGTACAGCTAAAAGAATAATTTATGGTTCTCTTGTTCTGTCTGCTAAGATGATTTATCTGAATATGTTATGAATTTCTGGGTTACTGTTAATATAACATTGGCAAATTTGTAAGATATTTATTATTATTGTTTTCTTCTAAATGAAAAATGTAATTTCATTTTATGAAACGAAGGGCTTTATTTTATTTTATTTTTTATAATGGCAATGGCCATTTTTGAAAAAAAAAGTAAAGCTAGCAGGATTTTTGGTTATGTTATTTATGTGTTTGTTTTTCTTATTAAAGAAAAATTTATGTGTTTGTTTTGAGGGCAATCCTTTTTATGTTAGCTTTATCTTCCTTTATAAGTATATATTGATCTTTGAGTTTTTCTTCTTCTTCTTCTTCTTCTTCTTAGTATAGAATCATAATTCTTTTTTTTTTCTTAAGGTTTTTGTTTGTTTGTTGTTTTTTAAATTGAGATTCAGACGGAGATTTTCAATGAATTTCTAGATAGTAAGCTACTCTCTTGCTGAACTTGGTTAGGATGGCTAGAAATCAGAATCCAGTCGAAAACGTGGTGAATTCTCAAGACGATGCTAAGGTGATAGATGCTGTGGATGGATTGCAGAACAGAGATGGCGGGCTTGTTACTTCTCCTAAAAGAGACGCTGTGAACTTCGAAGGTGATGCAGACTTTGAACCCTGTAATGGCATCGAGTTTAACTCACATGAAGCGGCATACGCATTTTATCAGGAGTATGCCAAATCTATGGGATTCACCACTTCGATAAAGAACAGTCGACGTTCCAAGAAGTTGAAAGAATTCATTGATGCCAAATTTGCATGTTCTAGATACGGTGTCACGCCAGAATCAGATAGCGGTAGTAGTCGGCGTCCAAGTGTGAAAAAGACGGATTGCAAAGCCAGCATGCACGTGAAGCGCAGGTCAGATGGGAAATGGATAATTCATGAGTTTGTAAAGGAACACAATCATGAACTTTTACCAGCTCTAGCCTATCATTTTCGGATTCATAGGAATGTAAAGCTAGCTGAGAAGAATAACATCGACATTTTGCATGCGGTTAGTGAACGGACTAGAAAGATGTATGTGGAGATGTCTAGACAATCGGGTGGGTACCAAAATGCAGCGTCTGTCAGAGCTGACGTGAATTTTCAGTTTGATAAAGGCCGGTATTTGGGTCTTGACGAGGGTGATGCTCAAGTTATGCTCGAGTATTTCAAGCGTATACAGAAGGACAATCCCAACTTCTTCTATGCAATAGATCTAAATGAAGAGCAGCGTCTGAGAAACTTGTTTTGGGTTGATGCAAAAAGTCGGATCGACTATGTCAGCTTTAATGATGTTGTCTCGTTCGATACCTCTTATATCAAAATCAATGATAAATTGCCGTTTGCTCCTTTTGTTGGGGTGAACCATCACTTTCAGTCCATGTTGCTTGGCTGTGCAATGGTTGCAGATGAGACTAAATCAACTTTTGTTTGGTTAATGAAGACATGGCTTAGGGCAATGCACGGGCAAGCTCCCAAAGTAATTATCACCGATCAAGACAAAGCCCTGGCAGCGGCCATTCAAGAAGTTTTCCCAAACACGCGTCATTGCTTTCCCCTTTGGCATATATTGGAAAAGATCCCTGAAACTCTTGCTAATGTAATCAAACATCATGAAAATTTCTTGCCGAAGTTCCACAAATGCATTTTCAAGTCGTGGACAGATGAACAGTTTGACATGAGATGGTGGAAAATGGTCACAAGATTTGAACTTCATGACGATGAATGGTTTCGCTCATTATATGATGATCGTAAAAAATGGGTGCCTACTTATGTGGGGGATACTTTTCTGGCTGGGATGTGCACGACTCAGCGTTCTGAAAGCATGAATGCTTTCTTTGACAAATACATACATAAAAAGATTTCCTTGAAGGAATTTGTGAAACAATATGGGGCGATTCTGCAAAATAGGTATGAAGAGGAAGAAATTGCGGATTTTGATACGTTGCACAAGCAGCCTGCTTTGAAATCTCCTTCGCCTTGGGAGAAACAAATGTCAACGGTTTATACCCATGCTGTGTTTAAGAAATTTCAAGTTGAGGTTTTGGGTGTAGTTGGCTGCCAGCCAAAAAAGGAAAGTGAAAATGAAACAATTAGCACATTTAGAGTTCAAGACTGTGAAAAGGACGAATTCTTTTTTGTGACAAGGAACGAAACGAAGTCAGAGGTTACTTGTTCCTGTCATTTGTTTGAATATAAAGGTTTCCTGTGTAGACATGCGCTAATTGTTCTCCAAATTTGTGGCCTCTCAAGCATCCCGGATCACTATATTCTGAAGAGGTGGACAAAAGATGCAAAAGGAAGGCAATCAACAGCCGAAGAAACGGAAAGAACAAAGACTAGGGTACAACGGTACAACGAATTATGCAAGTGGGCAATTGAGCTGAGTGAAGAAGGATCAGTATCCGAAGAAACTTACAATATTGCTTTCCGTGCGTTAGTGGAAGCTCTGAAGAACTGTGTGAATGTGAACAATTCCATCAGTAATGCTGCAGAAACTAGCAGCAATTTTCTTTCTACTTGCGAGACGGAAGAAGAGAACCAAGGAAGCCTTGTGGCTAAGACGGTTAGGAAGAAGAATACAAATAGGAAAAGAAAGGTTAGTTTGAGATTGATGATTGTTTGCTTTTATTTTGCTGTATCTGAAAGGTTATTCTTTGTATGTTGCTGTATCCGCAACTAATACACGCTACATATTTCAGCAGGTACAAGCAGAGCCAGAGGCTATAATAGTTGAGGCGCAAGATAGTTTGCAGCAAATGGTTTGTCCTCTCTGCATTCATGTTATTTCTCGTAGCAACTTGTTTGTGTCGTTATATTGCACCCATCTCAATTAGAAAGATATAGCAATACTGATTTATGCATTTGATATGAAACGTAAACAACTTGACATTGCACTGCTCTTTCCAACAACCGGAGTTGACTGGAAATGAATCTTTGTCTACAGTTTTGATGAAAAGTATACATAGATGTACCGACGCGATAATTTTAACTCTTGGTTTGCCTTGGGTTCTTAATGCTTGTAGGATAACTTAAGCTCGGAGAGTATGTCCCTTAATGGATTTTATGGTGCTCAGCATAATGTGCAAGGACTGGTATGGGTGTCGTTATCTTGCACCAGTTTTTATGATTTGGGATATACAATTGTTGTAGCAACTATGGAGTTTTACTTCTCTTACTATATTTCATACACAATGGTACTGATACTGATTGTTAGGTGCAGTTAAACTTAATGGAGCCTCCCCACGACAGTTACTATGTTAACCCGCAGAGTATACAAGGGCTGGTACGTCATTTTAAAGCCATGGAGACAAGGATTTTATGTTAATTAGCCACGCTTATTTTATCATACGCTTGTAGGGGCAGCTAAATTCAATGGCTCCTGGACATGATGGTTATTTCGGTACTCAGCAAAGCATTCATGGGCTGGTATGGCAGAATTATGTTAATGTGGAGTATTTTGTACTGAAGCTTGGTTATTTCCTCAATATTATGTTATGAAATTTTCTAACTTTATGTTTATCATGTAGGCTCAACTGGATTTTCGACAGCCTCCTACCTTCGGTTATGGGTTGCAGGCAAGTTTGCACTAAATGGTCTCCATGTCGATGTTTGAGAACAACTATTTGACATGTTAATAACGCTTTTTGGTTTGCAACTCCTATTGCAGGATGAGTCCCGTTTAAGATCGGCACAGTTGCATGGTAGTAGTTCTAGACATGCATGAGGAATAACCAAGACGTCGCTTTTCAAGGTAGCTGTAACTGTGGTGATACTTGTATGTATGTTGGAGTTGGTAGCAGTTTACCGGCGACTGAATTTCCGATCAGTAAAGTAATCAAGCAAGATATTACTTCCTAAATGATGATGGATGACTTCCTGTTTATTGTATAGAAGGCGATCTTTCAGAGTTTTATAGTGACTATGCCAATCTGCATTGAAGAGACGAAAATCGAGGTGTGATATTCTGCCTTGCAACTTAGCAATGGCGGCAGCACAGCCTTTGAACTACCAAGTCTCGGCTATGCAATTAGGTGGTTGAGATAAATGTGTCGACGAAGAGAAGAATTTTGGTGGAGGGTTTCACAGATGAAATATAGGAAAATTTGTTTCACGGAAGCCAATATCAGCAATGTTCTTTCCTTGCACATTTTGGATTCGAACTCAATTTTGTCTCGTAGATCCATTTGTATTGTTAGGTTAGAAAATGGAACTTAGGTTCTAACTCAAAATTTCTAAATCAGTTTTTATCTTTTTATGAAAAGTCAATAAAAATTATAATTAATTTTTAAAAAGTCAATCAACTCCAATTAAATTTTTTTTATTTCCAACCGACGAACCAAACAGAGGCCAAGTATGGCTTGAAGTTTTTTTTTTTTTTTTTTTTTTTTTTTTTTTTTTTTTTCTGTTTTTGGCTAAATTATAATTTTAAAGAAAGGATCGTTTGCAAGAAACATTCATTATATTCGGCCTGTTTTGATCAAACTATAGGGAAAATTGGAAAACTATATCTATCCCATGAATTTAAGCTAAATACCACATTGACCTCTACATTCTTAACAATATAAATTGTATTCCCCATTTTTTTAAACTGCCTCAAAACTCCCTGGTTCTAATATTTCTTGAAAAAAAAGAAAAAAGATAATTATACTTTTAAATATCCGCTATGTTTGGTTGGGTGGAAAAGAGGAAGGGAGTGGGATGAGAGAAAAATAGAGGAAAGTTGGTGTAATTAATTGTTTAATAAGAAGAAAAAAAGAAAAAAAACATGAAAAATAGGATGAAAAAAGATTTTCGTGGGATCCACTTTTTTGTTCCTTCCAAAGTGGAAGGAAAATTAAATTCCATCATATAACTACTAAACTTATTTTTTTTGTCACTTTTTTGATCCTTCTAAAGTGGAAGGAAAATTAAATTCCATCATATTATTACTATATACTAAAGTGAAGAGGGTTTTTACTGTTCTTTGAACAGTGTTGTACAGTAAAAAAAATTTCCCCCCCCTCTCCTTTTCGCGTTACTGCTACAGAAATACACAGTGCTGCACAGTGCATTTACTTTTTTGCCCTCCTCTCCCTGCCTGCTGGATGGGGTTCCACAGTAAAAGGGCGATTTTGCCCACGCCATGGTGTGAAGACAGTTTTGCCCCTCACTCCTTGCCTGCCGGTGACTGTTGGTATAGTGCATGGACGAATTTGCCCTCCAACTCCTAATTTCCCCTTTCTCCTTCCTGCTGCCGCCCATTGTCTCTTGCCCTTTCTCTCTCAATTTTTTTTGCTTGCTTATTCTCTCTCTGCCGTTCTCTCTCTCTTTCTCATGTTCTTGGAATTTTTGCTCTCCAAACCCTATTTCTCCCTTTCTCTTCTACCTTTCACTGCCGATTATGCTCCTTGATTTTGTGTTTGTGTATTTTATATTTTCCTTCTCTCTCTCTACTGCTCTGTTTCTCTTTGTCTACTTCTTCTTTGGATTTTTGGCATCCAAACCCTCGATTTTGGGGTTCTTTTGCACTGATGGCCAATCATTTTGTGTTTGTTGGTTTCGGTTTGTATTGTTCATGGTTTTTTTCGTTTGGTTGTGTTTGTTTTCTCAAGATTTGGAAGTTCAGTTTTTGTTCATTGTTCTTGTGATTTTTTCTATTGGGTTTTGTTTATTTCATTTTTTTTGCAATGCTCACTTTTGATTTTTGATTTTTTGTTCCCCTATCTCCGAACCCTAATTTTTGAATGTTGCATTATTTTTTTTTCGCCCAGATGTTTTTTATGTTGAAAGTGTAGATACTCATCCTTATTGTGTTCTTTTATCCTTCAATGTTGTTTTTGTTACGATTTTGTTTTTTTTTGCCTCAGATTTTGGGGGTTTTGGTTTGGGAACCCTAATTTTTTATTGAGGGTTTTTCCCCCCCTTTTTTTTCCTCTCGGTACAGTATTTGTGGTGGGAGTGTAAATTTTTTTTTGGATTATTAATTTTTCCCTCTCGGAACCCTATTTTTTTTTTGGGGCCGTTTTTTTTTTTCCCTTTTTTGTGTTCGGTACATTTTTTGTGGAGCAAGTGTTGGTTTTAGTCTTGAGTATGTTGTTTTTTTGCATTCATTGTTGTTTTGCTTTGGTTTTTTTTGTTTTCTCAGTCCTGGCTTTCGATCTTTACTCTTGAAACGGTTCTTTTTTTTATTTTGAGTATTTTTTCATCTGTGTTTTTTCATTTTTTCAAACAAAGGCAGACTGAGTAACGTAAACAAGAGATTGGGTATATTGAAGATTTTTTTTTTTTGGGTTTATTTCGGTATTGTTTCTGGCTTTTTGCTTTTGTTCATTTTTTTATTGGTTTCTGCAGTGACGAAATGGACAAATGCAACTATGACGAGGAACGTTGAAGATTTTTTCTCGCTTGATTTCTAAATCTATAATTTTTTTTTCTTTTTCTCCTCGGGTAATATTTTGTTGGTTTTTTTAGCGATTTTGATATAATTCGTTTACCATGTGTGATGTTTTGTTATCATGTTTTTTTATTCTGTTTTAAGCATTGGTCAAAAATTTACTAATTGTAGTATATGATCATTTAGTTTGATTCAAACCAGGTTTTAAATTTTTTTACTCTTTAGTTATGTGGTTATGATTACAGTTTTTGAAAGCTGTCTTTAACATTTAATGCTTTTATATTATCTGTTTTATTTTTTGCCCTTTTGTAATTTTGTGATTTGTTAGATGGCTGTATGTTACTGTTCATCATTACTTTGACTGACATATCTTCCCGGTTACACCTCTGTCATTAATGCAACTCATTATGCAAAATTTTTTTCCCTTGTCTGTTATCTCCAAAAAATTCATGCCTCTCTCTTCCACCGACTCTTCTCATTTACTTAACTCTCTTTTATAAACAAATTCTTTTCATTTATTGTTTCACCCTTGTCCTGCACTATTAAAACTTCTGTAAAATCGTCTTAACTGCTTTGGTTTGAATCCTATCTGCCTCCTGTCCAAACCTGCTCTGTTATCCAGGTACTATGTTTATTTAAGACTTTTAATTAGTCTTCATTGCCGTTTTCATTTTGTATGTTGTTAGTAGTTGGTTTCTCGGTTTTCCTGTTGATTTACATATTCTGTCAGTATGTTTATTATTATGATGATATTGTAAAGGGATTGAATTTTTTTTATTGTCTGTTTTTTTCCCCTCTGTTTTTTTGTTTTCCTCGCTGTTTTTTTTTTTTCCCTTTGCCGTTTTATGTTCTCACAGTGTATACAGTTGTTTCTCTTTTATGTATAAATGTTCTATAAATATTATTCAAACATGTTATATGATTATGTTATATATGATAAGTTGATTGTTTTGTATTGTGTTTCTTCTTCTTCTTTTTTTTTTTCCTCCTTTCTCCTATTCTGATTTGCGTGTTCTGTTGGTCTAAATATTTTTACCAAAAAGTTTTGAATCATAGTTTTTATATGCTATGATGATCTCTATTTAACTATACAATATGCATATACCAGATTTCTTCTTTAATTTGGTCTATGATGCTGAATATGGTATTATTGATAGCATATGTTACATATACTGTTTGACCATCTTTTACTGTTGCCGTGGGTGTTTGGGATTTGTGTTAAATTTGATTTTGTTACTATATAATAGTATTCATTATATATTGCTGATTTCATACTATTGTAATATTTTAAAAGTTTTCTGCTTTTTTTATCTATTGAAACTACTTTTCCTATTTGCTCTCTCTCTGTTCACTCTCTGTTTGATGAAAACATTTCTAACCCCTGCCCCCTGGTTTTTTTGTTCTTTTTTTTTTTTTTGACACATTCCCAAACATCTTACTTGGTAGCTATTAAAGATGCTGCTGAATTGTATTATGGCTATCATTAATGGATGCTATTAATGAGATCTGAGAATAATATAAAATATTTTTAAAAAAATTTTATGTTATTTTTTTGTAGTATATATGTTTATGTATATGTATGTATTTGGTTATATATGTAGATTACTTATATAATTAAGTATAATACGCATTTAGCATTCTGTTTTTTCATTATCTTTTATTATTATTATTATTCCAAGTTAATTTGTTGTTTTATACTTGGATTTTTTCCTTGGCTTTTTTTTTTCCCCTATTACCCGAGGAGATTTTTTTTTTTTTTTTTCAGGATATTGTGTAATATTTAAATTTATTATAACAATTTTTGTATTTAAATAATTTTATGATTAGAAATTATTATAATTTTAATTGTATGGTTTAAGTTTTTTTATTATGTAATTCCATAATTTTTATTTGTATCAGTAAATTTTTTTTTCATGTATAATAATTAATGGTTAATTAGCATAACTTAATTTATTCATGATTTGATTAAATTAATGCAAGTTTTTATTAAAGACAATAAATCTGCCACAAAAAAATGGAGATCTCTGAGAAGAAAAAAACAACAAATAGATGTTGCACTACTTAACAGTTTAGTGAATTAGGTTTTTGTAATAATGTGCATTGAATTTTTTATTGAGTATAAATTTATATTTTGCATAAGAACATAACTAAACATAATTTATTGATAATTTCATCAAATAAATCTAAGTTCTCATAAACAGACTTAAAAAGTAACATTTTGATAAATTGTTCTCTACTACCAACAACTCAATTTTAGGGGGAAAATTTTTCCCCACCCGTAGGAAATAATATGGTTAAAATAAACGATAAAAAGTTTATAGTTACAAATTTATATTTTAAGAAAGTTAAAATAATTTACTTCAATTATTTTTAAACACATAATATAACACTACATGAATATAACAATATATAAAAATTACAAAATACACAATTGATAAAAATTTAGACAAAAAATTAATAAACATATAAAAATTACAGAATACTCAATTGAAAAAAATTTAGTGGGCCAAAAAAAAAAAAAACAAGACTTAACATGATAAAAAAAATTTGATTGAACAAGGAAATCAAATTTTTTAATAAAACAATATCATACATACCAAAAAAAAAAAACTAAATAAATTAAACTATAAATTAAAGAATAATATTTTATTCAGTTAATTTTATTTACAATAAAACTCCATAAATAAAATAATCTCTAGAAATTATAAAATGTTAAATTTTAACAAAATTTACATAAAAAAAATGGAACTAAATTTACTTATTTAAATTTGAGAATAACATAATTAAATTATAATATCAAAAAATAAATACTAATTAAAATTTTAAATTAAAAAATATCCAATGAAAATTTCTAAATATAAATTTAGAATAAGATACGTATATATTAAGCTCTATCCATCTTTTTTTTTTCTTTTTTTTTTTTTCCTGTGATAAAATTTTATTACAAACTAAATATATTTATAATAATTGTACTAAAATTATTATAGATATTGTATACAAATAATTTTTTTAAATTCGATTTATCAAATATGTAATTTATTTTTACATTTATTTATTAAGCAAATTATTGTAAATGTTGTATATTAATATTATTCTCTAAAATTAAATTTATTAAATATAAAACATAATTTTTTTAATTTATAAATGCAATTAGTTTTTCCTACTTTTTTTTAAACTAACATATAGAAATAATTTTATTATGACAGACCGGAAGAGAAAATGAAGAAGGTTAAACATGAATGACACCAGGTCATTCGACGAAACAAAAATTCCCTATTTCAAAACTTTTTGTATGTATAAATATAAATATATATCTATACTGATATATATAATACAGACATCATAATATAAATTTAAATACAAAAAAAAAAAAAAAACAACTGAATTCTCAAAGTTATTGTAAATATATTACCCTCCTTAATTAACTACGCTTAATGTATATTATTTATTCTCATAATTTGTTTTTAACTTTTTTTCCTGATACCTTGCAACGCACGGACATTAGGCTCGTAATTACTAAACTCACTTTTTTTGTCACAACTTTTAAAGTAGAGTAATATATATAGATATATAAATTATAATTATATAACCTTTTTTATTTTCTTTTGATATTCAACATCACAAAAAAAAAACAAAATCTTTCATTTGTATTTTTTTTTTACTTTTATTTTTCCTTTCCCTCTTATTTTCTTCCCTTCTTACCAAACGTACACTAAACTTTTTTTTTTTTTTTTTGTTGACATTATAACAAGGAATATAAAGCTGCACTTTCATTTTCAATTACAAATCAAATGGTTTAGATATCTAAATAGAAACAGTTTCTACTAATAATCCATAAGTAAGAGGTAATTAGGAGATCTTATTTTATTTTAAAACCAACAAGAAAAAGGATGGGAGAAAGTAGGGGCTCTGATTAACTTGGGGAGGAAGAGTGAATTAAGAGAACGTAAGAGTGGAGAGAGAGAGAGAAAAAGAGAAAGGAAAGTCTCTGAAAATCAGTCCTTCCTTCCATGCTTCCTTTTCTTTGTTGTTTCATCTTCATCTGTCTCTGGTGGCGTTATTGGCCGGTCTGAAATTGAATCGATCCGTTAGACGGTGTCGAGACCAGCTGGAGAATTAACACTCAGAGCGTCAGTTCGACAGAGCCGACGCCGGAGTAGACACCGTAGGAGACACCAATTTCTTCCACGCAAGATCCAAGTCCAGCTGTAAACTCTTTTCTTGTCGTTTGAGTTCCTTTTTCGTTGGTTACCTGGAAAACGACGCCAACAGAAACATAGATACAACAACAGCAACATTTTATTTCAGGCAACAAGATTGCTTCTTTTTTGATTATTCATTCGTCGATTTTGATCGGAAAAGCGGATTCTTTTTAGCTCGCTCAGCTCCCAAATAAACAAGTGAGCTCAACAATTCGATTAGTTTTTTTTTTCCTTATTTATTTATTTTTTTCCTTTCCTCACCTAAATTCTATTTTTATTAAGCTCTGTAGATTATGATTGCTTTCATGAATAGAAAGATAGGGGATAACTGTAGTATTTAAGTTTTGCTTCAGTATTCAGTGATTTAAAGGTATAGCTTCTCTGCCATTTTTTTTGTCGTAATTTCCGTATGAAACTTATTTATGAGAGTATATACTTTCTTTTCTAAAGCAAAACCTCTCTATATTTCCGTAATATATATAGTAACAAGAATAATGCTTGCAGTTTCTTCTCAAGAAAACTATTTTATATAAATAAAAAAGGTTTATGCGATCTCAATTCTATAATTATAAACCATTTTATAGTTTTTTGGTTCCTAGTTTTGTTTTTGTTTTTGTTTTTTATTTTTTTAATTATTTTTTCCCTTAATATATGCATTCTCTATTCTCCAATAATAATATACATACATACATACATACATACATACATATATATATATATATACATATAGGGGTTAAGTTATTACTGGGTCTGATATACATATATATATATACATATATATATATATATACATATATATATACATATATATATATATACATATATTTGAAAAATAAGATAAAATGATAAGAAATGTTAGCGGAATGCTTGCAGTTTCTTTAAAAGAATTGTTAAATCTCAACTATACTTGATTAAGCTAATTAAGAATTCTGATAATTTTCCAGGTGAAATTGGATAAAATGAACTTTTCAGTTCAGTAAGCTGTTTTTCATCTATGGAGATAGATCTTGAACAACCTTCATGTGATGAGGAGAAATTAGATGTTGGCCAAAATTCGAATGCGGATGTTGTTGATGAAACAGAAGAAGTTCATGTTGAGGAAGAGACTGCAAATTCTCCTGTGTTAAGTGAATCTGGCGAGGATGATCATGAACTGAATGCCGACGAAAGCATCTCCGGTGGTCGGGATCTGGTGGATATAAATGTTGCTGGCGTGAATGTTGCCAACGAAGGGTCCACTCGTGAGCCTTACAATGGTTTGGAATTTGAATCGAAGGAGGAAGCGTATTCTTTTTACAGGGAGTATGCTCAGTCCGTGGGATTTGGTATCACAATTAAGGCCAGTCGGCGTTCGAAGAAGTCTGGAAAGTTTATTGATATAAAAATGGCCTGTTCCAGGTTTGGAAGTAAGCGTGAATCTGCCACGGCTGTCAATCCGAGATCATGTATAAAAACGGACTGCAAGGCTGGAATGCATATAAAGAGGAAAGAGGATGGGAAATGGGTCATACATAGCTTCGTAAAGGAGCATAACCACCATATTTATCCGGATGACTTTTTATATGCTATGAGCAGAAAGAAAAAAGAACCTACTACCGTTGTTTGCGAAAAGAAAGGCTTGCAGGTGGCTTTAGATGATGAAGATATACAACTAATGCTTGAATTCTTCATGCATATGCAGGAGGAGAATCATAACTTCTTCTACTCCGTAGATTTCGACCATAAAAAACATCTAAAAAGTGTATTATGGGTTGATGCAAAAGGTAGGCATGATTATAACAACTTTTGCGATGTAGTCTTCTTTGATACCTTTTATGTTGCAAACAAGTATAAGATACCTTTGGTCCCTATAGCTGGAGTTAATAGCCATTTCCAGTATATCCTGCTTGGATGTGCATTGGTCGGGGAAGAGACTACGTCAACTTTTGTTTGGTTGATGAGGACATGGCTTAAAGCAGTAGGTGGCCAAGCACCTAGAGTGATTATTACTGATCAAGAGAAATTCCTGAAAGAAGCTGTGGCTGATGTATTTCCCGATGCACGACACTGTTTTTGCTTATGGCATGTCTTGAGAAGGACACCTGAGAATTTTGGTTGTGAAATAAATGAAACACAAAACTTTATGGAGAAATTCACCAAGTGCATTCATCGATCTTGGACTGACGAACAATTTGAAAGGAAATGGCAGAAGATGGTTGATAGATTTGACCTAAAAGAGGATGAATGGGTCCGGTCATTATATGAAGATCGAAAAAGTTGGGTACCAACTTACATGGAGGATGTGTTTTTAGCTGGATTGTCCACGACTGAGCGAGCTGAAAGCATAACCGCATTCTTTGATAGGTATATTTGCCCAGAAACCACATTTAAGGAGTTTATTGAGCTTCATGGAAAAATTTCGGAAGACATGTATGACATGGAAGCAAACGCCGACTTTGAATCACGTCACGAGCAGCACAGATTAAGATCCCTCTTGGGTTTTGAGAAACAAATGTCATCGGTTTATACAGATGCAATATTTAAGCAATTTCAGGTTGAGGTGTTGGGTGTAGCTTCATGTAGTCTACAAAAGAAAAGCGAAAACGAAGCAACTGTAATCTTCCAGGTTGATGATTCTGATGAACACCAGAGCTCCATCGTATCATGGAAGGAAGAAGAGCTGCGAATATGTTGTTCATGTCGTTCTTTTGAATACAAGGGATATCTCTGTAGACATGCATTACTTGTCCTCCAAATGTCCAGTGTTTCTTCCATCCCATCTCACTACATTTTGAAGCGATGGACGAAAGATGCAAAAGTCAGACAGACTGTTACTGAAGTACCGAGGAGGCTTAACTTTAGGTTGCAACGTTTCCATGACCTGTGTAAATTAGCCACTAAACTGGGTGAGGCGGGATCTTTATCTCCAGAAACTTATCACATCGCGTATCAGGCATTGGAGGAGGTATTAAAAAATTGTGTTGATGTTAACAATGCCGTGCGGGGTATTTTGGGATCCAACATGTCAACTGTTGTTGGTTTTGTTGATGTTGAAGAGAGTCACTGTGCCAACGTGGGCAAATCATCTAAGAGAAGGAAAACATACAAGAAAAGAAAGGTCAGTCAGGTTTTGATACTAAAATTAGATTCCATTTATTTCTAAGCTCTGAATATTGGATGTGCTCTAAAGTGGAATTTTTTGTGTACTTTAGGTACAATCTGAGCCAGAGGGAGTAACTACAAGGACGCAGGACAGCGGTCTTCAGGTGGTTTGTTTTGTCATCTTAATAGAACTGATTCAAATGCGGCCGTTATAACATACGCTTCAATATCGCCTGTCTTTGTGCAGGAACAGATGAACTCCAGAGCAGACAACCTTGATAACAGTTACATCCCTCAACAAGACATGCTAAGAGGGGTATGATTCTATTAAGCAGCCTGAATCATTTGAAGATATTGCAATTTTAACTAAAAAAGGCTAAACATTGTTATTTTCTTTTTGCTCTTCCGTAGACACAAATTCATAATTTGCTCATTTCTTCAGGAACTTGATTCTAGAGCTCAAGCTCTTGATGGATATTATACTGCTCAGCATGGTATCCAAGGAGTGGTAGGGCATCCTTTTTAGCCTGAATAACAAAATTTTTATATAACATGCGACTTCATAACATTGTGTATACGCATTGTAGGGGCATTTAAACTCAATTTCCCCTATCCGTGAGAGTTACTATACACAGGGCATGCAGGTATTGTCTGGTCTAATTTTCCGATCTCGATAACTTTTGTAGAACATCCCAATGTTTCTTAGTTCTGATCCTTGACATTCCTCATTTCCTTTGGGGACAGCTGCATTCAGTGCCAACGCGTGTTGTTCACTATGGTAACCAGCAGAATATTCAAGGACTGGTACTGTGTTTATGTTAGCACATTCTGTCGATTGACTAGTATGGTTTAATGCACTGAATACTAAGAAGCAACCTTTGTTTTCCTTGGGTTATGTAGTTGCATGGACATGTTGGTTATAGGGTGCCAACCGCGCATGGCTGTTTTGACCTTGAAGACAATCTGCAAAATATGGTGTGCATTTGAATAATGCAAATAATATTGGTGGTTTTATTTTTCCATGTAGGATTCTCAATTGGTTAGTTTATCTCTCTCTGACTGCAGGAACAATCCGCTGGCTCCTCACAGTATCACGGCATCGCTTCAAAGCATCTACAGGATAAGCACCTTTCCAGGTAGTTGGATGGTGAATTTCATATCGTTTCAAAATAGATGGCGCAGAAGAAGAGAATTTAAAACATCGTCGAGGAAATGGGGGATTGCAAATGGGGAATTTTTTGTTGGTTGAAACGTTTTTCCTCTCCTTCAAGAGTCCCTTTTTGATAGTTTTGACTGTAAAAACCGTCATGTATATTCAAGTCTTGTGTACAGTAGATTTTCCAGTGAGCTCAATTGAAGAATGTAACATCAAATATATATATATATATATATATATATATCTGTTCCATCCTTTTTGGAACACGAGTTGGGTGTCTCAAAAAGGTTTCTTTTGTATTGTATGTATGAATATTACCTGAACGAATCCAAATTCACTTTTTAACTTTTTTTTTGTTAAACTCTGTACCATACTTATTTTTCCTTCTCCCAAACACCTCAACCCGAAATGAATATTTTTCATTTTTTTCATTTTAAGACGATGTGAGGGCGAAGTGTGATGCATGCCTAAGCTTTGTTCAAAAGTTCCCTCCACATTCATATTTTAGTCTTCTAAACCTTGCCAGACGTTAAAGGCCTCTATTCTTGTGAAGTAACCCTTTTTTTCCGTGGTAGTAAGTATAACCCAGTAGTAATACGACACCTGACTACACACACACAAGGTGTTGAGATCAACTCCTTTATCTCCAATTAAAAATAAAAAAATAAAAATAAAAAAAACGCCCAGGAGATGTATATTTCTCTGAAGAAAAAGGGAATTGGATTTTCATTATTGGTAATAATGGAATGGCTAAAAAATATTTTCAGACTACAAATTTTCTATGAAATGTCAGTGTACATGAGATCTCTTCCTCAATTTGCACCAGAGTCCATTCTTTGTATGAATGGTTGCCCCTGTGACCAGCTCCACAGATTCTGGAGATCCTTTCAACTCCACGTCGAACTTCTGTAACAACATAGCTAACGCGACTGTCGACTCCATGAGTGCAAATTGGTCGCCGACGCACTTTCGTGGTCCTCCACCAAATGGTAAGAAAGAAAAATCCGATATGATCTGATGATTGCAACCACAAGTCCTTTAGTTAGATATCTCGGAACACAAATAAAGCTGCAGCAAACTCAGGACAAGTAAAAATAACCTCATTTGGATACAATGCTCCAGGGCTTCGAGACGGGTCGAAACCATCCCATCCTTCAATGTCTTCACTCTTCTTTTCCACTAAGAACCTCTCTGGTTCAAATTCGTTAGGACAATCCCAAAAGTACGGTGATCTATGGAGATTATATACCTGAATCGACAGTTTAGTGTTAAAAAAGACATTCACTAGAAGATGAAAGTGCAGGTCAAAGAACTTGTAACCATGAAATTTAAACATGCCCAATTAAGCTCAAGTCCTTGAGCCTTTGTTTGAGGAACATAGTTAAAAAAATGCAAAAATTCCAAGTTTTTCTACTCACAGAAATGAAAATGTCAGTCCCAACGGGAATTTCATAACCATCTTTGTTGCCGTTATACCCTCCTGCATGAATCGATATAAGCTAATTTCTTAACTCAGATTTTACATGAAATTAAGAATTCTGTGGTGGGATTCTTCAACTTCAACTCATTTTGGAACATCGAATATGAATACCTGGCAGTTTATCTGACTTGAGAGAACGTCTAATAAGCAAAGGGGGTTGAGGATACAAACGAAGAGCCTCTACAACAATAAGTCCTACGTACCTGAAAAAAAAAAAAAAAAAAAAAAAACAAAAAAGATAATTTACGTATATCTCAATCATGACCAACGAGTAACAATGCAATTGGCTGGTGAGCCAAGTTCATGCCCGTTGTGCGGGTTTCGAGGACCGACGCCCTCTTGAATATCTGATCTCAGTTTCAATGACCAAATTAGTTACAAAATAGAGCCTGTAAGAATAACAGCATTGAAAGCAGAAAACGTAGATTCAACTTCCCTAAACTCAAAAATACATCTCACAAACCATAAACCACAATAGTAAAATCTCAGGTCATCCAAATACACGTCTTGCGACATTAAAATTTAAAAGTTGGTTATTTTCACAGGAACAGGTCGAGGAAAAGAGAGAGAAAGCATTGCTGATAAACGAATAACAACACAACAATAGGCAAAAGAAGCAGCAGCTCTTCCAAATCTTTTGAAAGAACTGCAAAAAATGCTGTAAAATCAAAGACACCACAAACAAGAAGATGAAATATCTAAAGCTCAAACGAATTGTCAAATGCTTAAAAAAGTTGGTGAAGTCGAGAACATGTTGTTTGTCCCATGTTTACAATGTTATTAACAGTCAAAATACAAGTTCATCCATGTACTTATTGCAGACCAGACTGTGATACCCAAATGTAGCTGATTTTAACACCGAATCATCATATGATATTCGAGCGATCGGCAAACCTAATAAAATTTTCTTTTTAATTTTTGTATTTTAATATGTGGACAGGGGGATTCAAACTCAAAAGGCTAAGCATGCAACCACTTCTTTTTGATAATAACATCATTAAGTTATCAAATCAGTTCAGTTTCAAATGTGTTGCACTTCTCTGCATGCATAGCGTTTAAATATTGACGGAAAAAATTCAAAGATACAATAGCCTTAGGCACGTACTCCAATTTTTTTATTAATTCATACGTTGGTTCGCCCTCTCCAAGCACTGAATCAATCTCTTTTTGTGCCTTTCTCATTTTGGTTGGATTCTGTGGTGCACAAATGATGAAAAGGAGTACATGAGTGGTATATCAATGAGAAGCCACAGAAGAAAATCATTGTCTGCAACATTAACAAGATAACCGCAACTATAATTACTAAGCAATGGAGAATCATACTTGAGCAAGCAGGAAAACAGCCCAAGTAAGAACAGCAGCTGTTGTTTCATGGCCGGCAATGAGCATAGTCATCAGGTCATCCCTTAACTGCAAGGGGGGAAAAAAAAGAAAAAAGAGACTAAAACACGTTAAAAAAAGAAAACAAAAAACCTATTATTGGCAGAGTAATAAGATTGAATCAAGTGATAACGTAGATAACCCGATATTTTGAATAGAAATCCTATAGGAGCAGAAAATGAAGTTTGTAATTATTTTACCTGACGGTCATCAACATCAGCTCCCCGCATATCAACTAAGAAGCGCAAAAGACTCGCATCCTGCAAACTTCATAGTTATAAGATCATATTTATCAACCTTATAGAAAGATTCAACTAATAACTTCAGGCAAATATGAAAATATTTGAGTTAAACTATTTACAAACCTTCAGATTTGAGTAGTCCCTTTGTTGCAGTTTCTCAACATCTGTTTCCTGTCATTTGATCTCAACAAAACCAAGTAGCAGATACTGGTTAATCATTTTATTAGCTAATAATGAGACACTGATGATTATCAAGACAGAAAATGCTTTCTTGAAAAATACGTGGATGCCAAAACTAAAATGATGCAAAAAAGATGTTATCAAGACCATTTTTTTTCATGCACTTGCTTAGTTTTGGACAAGCACCGGCTGCTAGTTTTGCTGCTGTAGAATTACGATCCTATCACAAAGAAGCAATGATACATTTCTTCTTCTTCTTTTTTTTTTTCCTTTTTTGGGACGCACCACGCAGCTTAATTTCAGTCTTTCAATTACGACAAGAAAATATCTAAACTGTTGAATTTTTTTCAGCAAACAGCTATAGCTTTCTTTCTAACGGATGAGATCGTTTCTTTCTATCATATGGCGGCTGAAATTTGCGCCTTACCAAGTTTTCATCCAAACTTAATGGTTACAATAGAAAACTAATATGATTGGAGGAACGAAGGACATGTGATCTTGTCTAACCTGTCTCGTGTCTTTTGCATTTTTGATGAGTCCATCAAGACAGTCATTAATAACCTTCAGGTCATTCTGGAACTTCCGTTGTCTCGGGACAATCCACCTCAAGAAGGGAACTTTCCAGTATGGAATGTAGAAGGTAGACCTATGTTCTGCTTCAAAGAGGGTACCATACACTGCCTGTGGTATATTTATGAAAAAATGAGCATGATAATATGGCCGACACTAAATGGAAAATCAATAAATTTAAAAATTGGAAAAGAAATGTAATTTTGACTTTGTATCGCCAATTAGACTGATAATCCATAATGTTTGGTTATTAAAAAAAGCAGTATATCAGAAGTTCACTATCTTCTTTCAACTTCTGTGAAATCCACAAATGGATAAACCTGAACAGTGGTAAATATGTCGGTACAGAACAAAAAGTTTTAACTTTCTGAGGAATGCAGATGCAATATGACATAGACAACTGGTTTGTTTATTGTAAAACTGATGTATCAATACATGTGCTTGAAGCCAAATTGAAAAATCATGACAGCTTAAAAGTGTGTAATCATTTTACCGAACCTTAATCACAGGCGATTCTTTCATGACAGAACCAAATTCATAGTTGAAGACACCAAGCCCAATAATATCAAGCGCCAGACTTGAAAACTCCGCCTCGAGATCCAACTCAATCGTCTTCCCACCCTGCAAGTTCTCTCTTTCTAGGAGCTCATCAAATTTAGACATTGATCTTCGTGAACAGTTGGTAAATATTTTGACCATAGCTTCCAAGTACAAGGCATGGAATCCAGGAGCAATAACTGCGAAACGAATCTTTAATGAGTTAGACGAAACAGCCTGAATGAGTTGTAACAACTGAACATTTTCTCTTCCTTTCGTACCAAAACAGTTAATGTAACGCCCCAAATGCTACCTAACAATAACGTTAGGAAATTAACATTAGAATTAACATAGATAATGTGATGAGATAGCAATTTCTTAATTCTAATGTTATGTTGAGTTATTTTTCACAGGTGACGCGACGAGGACTCGATGTGCTAGAACAAAATTCATGCCAAATTGATGAATTTTTTTATGATGATTTGATAATTTTGTATGATGGCTTAAATATATATATATATATATAATAAAGAAATTGTTACATTTATTTTTGTAAGTTATATAAAGCATATATATACCATATTTTGTTATATGGTTATACTAGATGTTTATATTTATACTATATATTACAAGTGTATTTTATTTATATATATATATACATTGGACTGTATATATATATATCTTTATATATATACTTTTGATATTATTGATATTTATACATCTTCATACGTGGCTTTGTGCATATGAGTGAGTTTTATATACATAGTATGTGCGGTAATGAAAATGTAAAGGAGGAAAAGAAGGAAAGTAATAATCAGAGAAGAATTAGAGGGAATCCGTGAAGAAAAAAAAAAAAAAGAAAAGGAAAAGGAGAAATTTTTGCATTCCATTTAATCTGCTAATTGCATGTCAACTTTATTTTCCCAAAATGACAGCCCATAACCAAATATTGTATCAAAAAATTAATTCTCAATTAATTCCCACTTAAGTCCATAATTGTCTACTCTTGCTTCTTTTTTTTTTTTCATGCACATTCTCTCCCAATCCCTCTATGCCTTATTTTGTCTCCTTCGCCCCCACCTATCCGCCCTTCATCAACTAGTCACAAAAACTCCATCATCAATCTCTTGAATTTTCTTAATCTTTGGAGCCGAAATAAAAATTCATCGAGGTATGATTTGTTATTATTTGATGATGATAATTTTATTATTTGTTTTGGTTTGGAATCCTTCGCGGGGTTCGATGATTTTTTTCAATGAGTTTCTTCATGTTAGTTTGAGGAAAGGATGAGAAATATCTATTAAATGATGATTGAGGGAGGCTATACGATTGATTGACGATGGTTTATTGTATTTTGTCAACAAGACGATTTTAGGGTTTTTGATTTATTAATTCATAATTTTGTTGGTTTGGTGATTTAATATGTTATATGTTATAAACATATCTTAGGGTTGTTTTTGGGGTGTGTGTATGAATCATTTACGTTGTAGTGATAATTTATATATTTTTAATGATTTTCGGATTTGACCACTGCTACTGGAATTTTCAGATTTTATGATAAGTTTTCCAAACTGTTTTAAGGGTGCAAATGGACACCATTTTTAATGAATTTGATATTGTTGGAAAGCCCTAGATGTCTATTTTATTTTAAAATCAGTTGCAGATCGTTTGGAAATATGTGTGAAGTTTTACGATTTTTCAAATAGGCAGAGGTCGGACTGCCAAATTCGGTAAAATTTTAATGATCAGATTTCAACACCGTTTTTCAGGATACAAACAGTCTCTATTTTTAATGAAATTGATATTGTTAGAAAACTCTGGATGTCTACTTTCATTTGGAATCAGTTTCAGGTCATTTGGACACATGTATGAATTTTTGTGATTTTTCAAGTAGGCAGAGGTCTGGCTGCCAGTTTTTATAAAATTTTAGCAATCAGATTCAAAACTATCTCTAAGGGTCCAGACGGTCTCTGTTTTTAACGAATTAGGTACTGTTAGAAAAATATGGAAGTCTACTTTCGTTTACAGTTGGTTTCAGATCAATCGGAGCCCTGTATGAATTTTTATGAATTTTTGAAAGGACAAAGGTCTGACTGGCAGTTTCTGTAAAGATTTGTAATTTCATAAAATTGTTCAATTTTTGTGTTGTGATGTTATTGAATGATGAAATAGGCATTTTAGGCACTGCTATGATATAATGGATGTGTTTGATGAATTATTATAAGCTTTAGTTGATTTTATTATATTTATTATTCATAGCATGAACGGTTTTAAAGACGAGCACCCGAGACCTCAATCGCGCGTCACCATCAGAAAATTTGAAAATGTTAAATAATGCGCTTAGGTAAGTACACTCTTACCTGCAACATGAATTAAAGATTTGAAAAGTATATATTTTGATGTTGATGATGATGTTATGATGTTCTTAAATAATACTTCTCCTATGATGACGTTTTAATGAAAAATATATATATTGTACGTATATGTATTTTATGTTTTAAAATGACGTTGTACATGTTTGATGATGATGTTGTCCGGTGAGCGGACTTATGTCACTGTTGGTTTGGGATTTGCTACCTCAACCCTTCCGTGACTAGCGCGCTATGATGGTACAACGCCGGGCCCAATATATGACGGTTTTAAAAGTTAAAAATGTTTTAAATGATGTTTATATTTATGATGATAAAAGAAAAATGTTTATTTACATTTGTGAGATTTAAGTGTCTTACTAAGCCCTTATTTATATAAGTTAATTCATGTTGCAGATAAAGAAAAGAGTAAGATATAGTGTTGGATGAGTTTGGAGCGGAAGCGGGACGATATATGATAGGAAAACGGGAGGAACGATGATGAGATAGACATTTTTAATTTCAAATAAATTTTGAGACTTTAGTTTATTATTATTTGATTGGATGATTCATATGGACTTAAATTTTTATTTCATGAATTGGGTTTTAAAATATATATATATATATATATATATATTAATTATGAAGGTTATTTTGATATAGTTTTTAAAAAAAATCAGTTTTCTAAAATTATCTAAGTAAAGTTTTCCGTTACGTTAAGGTTTTATTTCAAGCTTAATATTTTCCGTAATTTTATAAGAAATGAATGATTAAATAAGAAGTCAACTATAACAGTCCGTGACGGGTCGTTACAGTTAAAAATCCTTTTTTTGTTTTTTGTTTTTTGTTTTTTGTTTTTTGTTGTTACTTGCTCACCTCTTCTCCTCAGTTTCCATGTATCGAGGTCAGCAGGTATAAGCCCTTTTCCCATTATGGGTTCCAGGATATCTGCAAGAACTCCCTGCTCGAAACATAAGAAATTAGGACCCAAAAAAAAAAATATATATATATATATATACATATATCAGAAGAAGAAATTGTTGCAAAACATTAAAGCTCGATCGAGACTAGAAAATGATTCCGGACCTTGTCATATGAAAAAGCATTTTCTCGAAGAATATGCCGTGCAACAACAGCATCTGATACAACAACAAAGGCTTTCGGTCCAAAAGCAAGCTTATACACTGCGCCATGCTGCCAGATTAGACAGATTTTTTTTTAAAGAAAATAGTAGAAATCAGGATTCAGAAGGCTTCCAACTATCAACAAAGACCAAAATAGGAGCAAAAGCTTGATCCAAATATGGGCTGCCATCAATATATGTGATGATAATACTATATACTACATAAGAAAAGGAAAAATAACAAAATCCTCCGATGTCTTGTTGAAATGTTGCACTCTGCGTTTGTTTTCAGGAATGCTGCACCCACTCCTTAGGTTTGCAAATCATGTCAAATCCATCGCCTACATTTTACAAATTGTCTTAAAAACATCCCCAGCCTCCTTCAAAAGTTGTGCTATAAATCTCCCCTCTAGGAAGGTTTTTAACACGATTTGTAAAACGTAGGGGATACGTATAGCATTCCCGAAAGCACAAGGTAGATCACAACATTTCGATAAAACAGAAGGAAGGTTTTTGTTAATATTCCCAAAAATAACCAAACGAAAACTTGAACGAAACTCTGCCCAACCCTGCCAATGCTAGAACTGCTAAGTGACCTTCAAAGGAGATAAAATCAATGGCAGAAAGAATTTAGCTCAGAAAATTAGCACTTCAATAAGTTACAGCAATAAGAAGAAAAATTTGTTGGTAAAAATTAAAATACCTCTAGAAACCAATCATACAGCGAAAAGAAGAGCGGTCGGTCGAACAAATCGGAGACTGCACCTTCAGCGACAGGCATAGCCCCTAATCTTCCCCACTCAACAAATTGGTAAGGAGATTGCTTGCATTGTCCAGCAAATTTCTTTTAGTTTTCAACTCATCTGTACTAGTTGATTGACATCTGAATTCGGCAACAAAAACTACACATTCAATAATCTCTACAATAAAAAATCATTAAAAGGGTAAACCAAAAAAAAAAAAAAGAAGAATCCTCATGTTTTCTAGTTTTCATTTCCCATGTTGTTAGATATTTAGTTGTAAATAAAAATATAGAGAAAACAGCAAAATTGCAAAAGGAAACCAAAAACACAAAGCCTTGAGTTAGTTTTTTGAAGCTTAGAACAAAAGTTTTGGGAGAGAAGAACCTGAAACGAGAGCTTTTGGGCTTGAAATTGAGAAGGTTTGAGGCAGCAGAAGAGTGAAGAGAGCCGAAATCAGTCCTTTGAAGGTTGATATTCATGACAGATTGGGAAGAGAGATGAGAGAGAGAAGAAGCAGCAGAAGCAGCAGCCATGGCCGCTGACAGTGAGCAGCTATCTGAGTTATGCGTGGTTGGTTCAGTTCAGTTCAGCCAGACAGACAACACCCACTCATATATTATATATATATATATACGTGCATACATACATACATACATATCAGTTTGGTAGTAAACAAACATGTAAGATTCTGTGCCTAATCAGGAATATTTGCCATGACTTAAATAGAAAAGTAAAATTGGAGAATTAACTTTCCCAATTTCTTTTTATTTTTTTATTAAAAAAAATTGACTATATAAGTAATGAATATTTAATTTATAAAATCATTTAAAATATAAATTAAAAGCTTAAAAAAAAAAAAAAAAAGAAAGAACGGTGAGGGTTTGAAAAAAAAGAAACGATCCTACTCTCTTTGTTTCTTTCTCCCAAGTTCCCACCACTCCCAAATTCATCGAGCACTCTGGCGTCGATAGTCGGCTACTCTCTATATTCTTCATCCATCAACGTTCAAAAGAGCCCATTAAAACAACACATAAGAGCTTGGGATGTCAGAGTCATTCCTTCCGCCGTTGCCGCCTTTGAAGTCGCCGTAGCTGGCCATGTTGCGGCTACGTCCCCACCTCTGAAGTTGGGTCAAAATGTTGGACATGTGATATATTTTACAAATTTTTAGTTATTGATTTTTTCCATTAAAATTTATTTGATCAATGAAATTTTAGATAATAGATTGAGATTTATTATTAATAATTTTTTATTGTGGAGCTTTTAATTGTGCAACATTGATTTCATTGTCTTTTGATATTCAGACCAACCACTGAAAAAGGAACAACCATAAAAATGTTCCAAATGACCTTCAGTCCTCTATTGGAATAATGATTTTGTTTGTATGTTCTTATTTATTTGTTTTTTGTTTTTTTTTGTTTTTTTGCTTTTTAATTTGATAGAATTGTATTAGTTTAATAACCAAAAATATTAGGTGAAAAATTTTTGAACGACCGCTTGGTTGTTCCTGCCAATTAGTTTTTTTTTTTTTTTTTTGTTTTGTTTTTAAACAAATCAATCCAATTAATAAAACTAAAATTATCCTAGTAAGTTTCCTTAGCCATAATTTGGAAAATCTCTAAAAATAGAATCATTATTTTTTTCTTAACAAATTCAGTATTCTTTGTCAAAACTTCAATAAATTTATTAGGTTTATGTAATTATTTCAATAAACAAATAATTGTGTTGATCTTTACATGAACGTGTTTGTATGATGTGACATATGAAGTATGGTTACTTTTTTGTTAGAAAATGATATGTGCGTACTCGGAACAAAAAAAAAAAAAAAGGGAACGACCATGATTAGTTTACAAACGACCAGATAGTCGTTTCGATAAATAATGATTTATTTTTAGTTTTGGTTTTCGTTCTGACACAC